>JAUZNK010077177.1:0-13511 GCA_035046665.1 Euphysa ruthae | reverse complement strand
TATAGATATACTGTATGGACATACTGTATAGTTTGTACCACAATTCTTGATTATGTGCAAATTAAAATACTTTGGGAAATCTTAAAATTCTATTGGTTAAAAATACCGGCTATATATAAACTGGCAATAATGTTAAAAATGATTGGCTACTAAAAATAATTAAAATTATTTAAATACTAGTTAAAAATTAAGTGGTAATATATTGTTGTTGCTAAGCGACATAGTGACAGCAGGCAAGCAAAATTTAAAATCTTCCTCTTAAAACAATACACACAATTTTTGGCTATGAAAATAACTTTTAAAAAAAATTGCTATTTCCCCCTGAGATCAAAAAAAAAAATCATACTGGCAGAGCGACTCTCGTCTATGCAAAGTAGTAAAGTCCTGTTCTTGTTCTACAAGAACAAATCCCCGATGCTTTATATCTTAATAGCCTATTCGACTAAATTGATCGTGGACAGTTGTGGAACAGTTTTCTTACGACTATGCTTCTTGTGACATGCTAGATAATTGCTAAATCTAAGCCAGAATTTAGTACGTGTACTACCCACAAACTCTTTTTTTGCAGGTTTCGCATGGCACCATATATATTATTATATGTATTATTTATATATATTATACCATGCTAAAATAGTTGCAACTAAGAATTCCATACCGAATCTTTACCCTCTTTATCTTTTGAGCAATTACTGCTCATTACAAATCGACAAAACACAAAAAAATTTTTCCACAACACATTTTAGATCCCTGATAGCATTACCCGCAGAGATTTTGGCTAAAATTAACAGGTCTTTAAAGCTTTTTAACCTTTTTGAATCCGAAAATGGGAACCTTTTTGAAAACGTCCGATGTTCTTGATCTGGCATGAGCAGGATGTGATTGTTTTCAAGTACATTCTTTTCTTTAGAAAATGGAGGAAGGTATGAAAGATTCAGAACAAACCATTTATCTCGGTGAAGTAGTCTTCGGTGTAAGCGAATTAAATTTTCTGGCTCTAAGTATCTGATTCCCAACCATTTTTTGATATGTCCTTACGTTTATTTAAGACTTCTTTAATAGCTTCGAGAACTCCTTCATATAGGATATTAGGATAGAGATCTACAACATCAATAGCACACGAAAGAAAATCTTCTATTAGAGAAGGTAATGCGCTCAATTTCTGAGGAAATCATTACTGTTCTGTATATAAGAATTAACTTAGTATAATAAATGGTTGGAGATGATAGTCTAAGAAAGAAGAGTCATGTTCTTTGTAGTAACCAGTGTTAGAAATATATGTTAGAATAATATGTTAGAAACAACAAGCAGACGATTATGGATTTTAGGTAGTAAAAAAAAGCGTGCTAAAGTAGGATTATCGATTATAAAGTAATCCATAGTTTCACTGCTAACGTCTCCTCTTATCTTAACATTATTGAGGCGATACTTGAATATTTTAATCAATGGCTCAACTTTTTCACAAGTAATCTCAGTTTATACGTTTTTATTCACACACTTTAAGGTAATTATCTTTACTCTACACAGTCACCCCTTAACGCTTTTGTGAACTTAATTATATTGGCTATATTATAAAAATTATATTCAGTATAAGCTAAATTCTTTTCTTCCTCATGGACTAAACGGACGTGATGTTATGTTTAACATTGTAAATTAGTCTTCTTTACCTTAGGCTTGTATTATTTGTCTACCAGGTTTGTATTGAGGGAATTATTAGGAGCAATCAAGGTCGAATCACTATTGCAAAACTTAATTCTATTCACAGACAGTGGTTACACCATAATGCGTTGTTTAACTGGAGTTCATTCCGAGTTTTTCACATTAGTTTGATAACCTTGGTTAAGTGCTTAATAACCTTAGTTACGTGCTTGATAACCTTGCTTACGTGCTTGATAGCCTTGGTTACGTGCTTGATAGCCTTGGTTACGTGCTTGATAACCTTGGTTACTTGTATGATAACCTTGGTTACGTGCTAGAAAACCTTGGTTACGTGCTTGATAACCTTGGTTACATGCTTAACAGGCTGAAAAATTGCAGTTTCAAGAAAACGTCAATTTTTTTTTCATTTATTTATTTTTTTTTTTTACAGAGATCAGCGAGGAAGGTTGCCTCAGTTGGAAATACTAATCTATTTATAAATGTCAAGGCTGATATTATTTTATGCAGGAAATATTTACTTTATGCAAGTTTTTACATAACAGGTAATTTTAACCAATAGACCTTTATTTTTTCCTAAAGGAATTTAATTGGTATATAATCCAGAATTGCGGCCCAAACTATGCAGTATGTCAAGTTTTAAAAAGATTTGAAACATATGGAAAGTTTTCAAAAAAACTTTTTTTTAATACCTTTTTACATAACATAACACTTGATTATATGGTTATACAATGTATATGTATATACACACACAAAATATATTTAAGAAAATTGTAAAAAGTGTTAGATCTTTTTGGTTTTAAGTTGTTTTATGGGTCAAAAGTTGTATTCTAGATCAGAAGTATCTGAATCATTATAAAGTCCGTCGTCGCTTCATCTTGTTATCGTTGCTCTGTGCACTTAGATATGTCGGTGCAGAATAAATTGCTCTTTTAACAAATGCATCGTACAATCACCTTTGCACCCACATAAACTCAATTCAATTAGACCCAGTGGGGCAGGGAGACTGTTCGTCAAAATATGTTCTAGAGATTTGCCGGTTAATTTCCAACCAAAATATTCAGGAGAAGGGAGATTAGACAAATGCGAGCTTTTCAAAGTAAAACAAACAAAATGACTGATAATTTCAATTTTAATGGGTTCGTTGTTTGGATATTTTTTTGCCACCTTAAGTGTTCATTACCTAACGTTCAATACTCTAGAGAAAACCACATAAACATGTTAGAGCGTTAAGAATCCTGTCATCAGCTTTCAAGAATTACTTCGACCAAGTTGATTTTGTTTTATCAGAGGCGTCCAATTTGGTTACAGCCAGTAAAGTTATGGAAACCCAAAATAGCTGCTAACCATGAGATAAAAAGTGCGGTAAAACTCTGTTTAATATTACTGCCAAGTTCAGCTGAACCTTTTTCAGTTCGAAAATACGTCACGAGAGGCATAGATTCACGGTAAAACATCAACAATAGAAAAAGATCAGCGTCAAGGAGAATAAATATAACATTCTGTAAAAATATCAAGTTTAGCAACATCAGGTGCATGAAGAACGAGCAGAGTGTCCGCTTCTTTGTAACTAAGTTTAATCAAACCAGTATTAAAGTTCTCGCTGTTGGCAATGGTTTCGAGCTCATAAGTAACTGTACATATAATCTGTAAGATATATGGTGAATTCTTTTTTAGTTTCAATATGTGAAAGCAGGTTTTTAAAGAGACGTTTTCAATACTCTCCATTCTAGATACCTTATACTTCACTTCATTCCCAGATTTTCTTTTTGCTCTTGTTTTTGGTTTAAATGAAGTTTGAACGTAATGATCGAAGATGAGTCTGATTTTATTAAATCCTGAAGAAACAGTTAGCCGTTGCTCAGTAAATCTTTTGGAAAAGTCCTGAAGTTTAATTAACATTGTATTAGAAACAAGTAAGTATAAGTGTCTAAAGTCGTAATTTTAATGTTCATAGATAAAATAAGAACAGTTTTACTCCATTAGATAAAGAAAGTAATGATGTATAATTAGACTAAATCATTATTGTAACCTTGCTAGCATAGTATAAAAGGAAACATGATCGACTGAGCTTTTTAGCAACTGGTCTGAATAATAATTTATCTGTCGTAATAAGTAGCTGGTCATCATCAGTAAAAATTGCCTAACATAAACTCATATTCTTCAAAAGTAACTTCGAGTTATTTGAATATGTCCAGTAGTTTTTGAACATTCATAGAAATTCTGTTTTGCGTGAACCATGTAAGCTGGTAGTGAATAGTTCGATTTTGAATACCAATGTTGTTCATATTAAAACAATTCTTTCGACAGAGCATTTAACACAGGAGCAGTGAGAAAAAAACGCTGTAACTCAGGTAGATTTTGAGTTAAACAATTCACAGCACCAGTAACTTTCATCGCCTTATTTTCTTGTTCTAATCCATGGTCAGAGCCGAGTAATTTTCATCATCCCAATTGTTTATTTGCTGATATGTATCGTGCTTATATTTACCAACCATCATTTTATTTTCATAAGTTCTTTTGTGGCGGTTTTTTACTTTGAGATTTTTAATGTCTATAGTTCATTTTTCATTTAACTTTGAAGTATATGAAAACAAAAATTGCTAACTAACATTATTTTTATTGAGTTTATTCTCAGGGCGTAAGGCAGAATTTTTGTCAACATGACGTTTTTGTTAAAATTGGGAAATTGCCCCTCTCCCTTCCTGCACCTCACTTTCCCTCTCACCCTTCTTCCCAGCGCAACGATACTTTTGAGATTTTAAGTTATCTTATTGTTACAGAAAGTCTACCCGAATTGCACTTTGAAACCTCTGACTATAAATGAACTTCCACACACTTTACTAAACAAAACTAGCCCATCTTGGTGTTGTTTTTAATGTTGTAAATATGTTTGCTTATTATTATTATAGTTGTCAAATAAGCTCCAGCTGTAATAAACTCAAGAATATTTAGAAATTAGCAGACAAGCTAAAAGGATTACAGAAAAATGTCATTTTTGGAAAAAATTTGATGTTCTAGAGCCTTGCCATACAAAGTTTCAAAACATGTTTCATGAGAAACAAACAGAAACAACCAGAAACAATACTTTCACAAAAAATATTTTCTCGAGTAAAATTGAAAAATATAAAATTTTAGCTCAAGACTTCAAAGTTTCAAGAACACTTTGATGAATAGCTATGCAGGAGGAAAGTATTAACACGTACAAAAGAACAGGCATTGGTTAATTGATAGATTCCTGTCGGTTTCAACAGTGTCGAAAAAAATTTTCTGAGCAACTTTTAACATCTGTTCCACTACTCCTTTTTACTGGGGAGGGCTACGAGCCTGAAACTTTCTGGGGAGAGCCGGAACGACTCAGAAAGTGTCACTGAAAAAATTTTTTTTGAAAAAGTTGAATAAGTTTAGTTTTTTTTTTTTTTTTTTTTTTTTAAGATTTAAAAAATTATAAGACTCTATCCGAAATCAAATGTCGTAGTACAGTCTAGGCCCATTAAAGGCTATATTATTAGCTCACCCTGTTCCCAATACATGACAATAAGGGCCGAAGGTTCAATGTTTGCCGAAGGCAAATCTATACTTGCAATCGGACTCAAGATCTGCTAGTGTAATAATAAATGTGATAATAGCTGTCAAATAACCTAATGTTTTTAAATTTAGTGGTGACAATTAATTCTCTTTTTAGTAAGAAATTGTTACATAAATTATATTTGAAACTGCTAACTTACATTATAAGCCAATCCCCATAAAGCAGGTCTTCCAATAAATACAGCGTTAGCACCAAGTGCCAGTGCTTTAAATACATCTGTTCCTCTTCTGATGCCACCATCTAAGTAGATATCGATTTTTCCATTAACAGCACGAACAATCTCTGGCAATGCTTCTATCTAAAGTAATTTAAATTTTATTGTTGATTTGGATTTGAATAGTTCAACAAACTATATAAATCAAAACCAGCAAAAAGGAGCATGGCAGTTGAGGTGAAAGTCAGAGTAATATTGCTGTTTAAGTTAAGCAGCAGGGGGCCTGAAATAATTTGTCACTTATTGAAAGTCTTTAGGCAATCATCAGCTTGGGAGAATAAATGTCCAACTTAAGTATTAAACAAATATCATCAGCAAACTGGTAATTATTATGGTTATGAGATAGCTATTTCTTAATATATAAACCAATCCAAGTAATTTCTATCGAGAAGTTTTCTGCTAAGAGTAATTAGCGAGACGTGATTATTCATTAACGGGTTATTACTACGCCACCTATAACTTGAATGACCAATAAAAAAAATTAATATGAACTTGCAAGTGTTCAAGAATCGCTAAACATAACCCTATGATTTTTTAATTTTGTTTTGCTATGAGCAAGGCTGTAAATTTCCACCATCAATATCTTAATGAAATGCTCTCTCCTCCTCCTATGCAAACCTTGTGGAGTCAAAGTGCCAAAATTGTGTGCTTGAACTTCACTAGAATGTCAAACAGATTTTATACAATGAACAGTACTTTTAATTGGCACCAAAATTGATTGAATCTATATATCATTATTTTTTTGTTTCATTCCTACAATTTGGATCTAAAAAATCAAATTTGAAATGATATAAAGTTGAAATAACTAGATAGGAGCCTACTAATCTTCCCTTTTTACTCTTGATATTACTGGCTGTTCAGGATTAGTCTCAACATTGCTGATATCTTCCTGTTATATTGTAATTATTTTTTGTTATATTGTATTTTAATCAAGGTTCTTGTCCAAGTATTAATGCTGCTGTATCAACTTTTTTTCCACAGCTAACTCATTTATCTAAACATCCCCATCATCTTGACATCCCTAAATAAATTCTTAATTTTTCAAAAAAAGTTTCTTGCACCACAATTACTGAATCATATTTTCAAAAAATTCACAATTTTATTCACCGACCTACTCATTTTTCAAACTAAATATTTCCTTAACTATTTCCAATTTACTCATTTATTTAAATAAGTTTATTTGTTAATTTTAAACGTTAACTTCTGAATCCTTAGCCAATCAGGGCAACTGTCAAAATAGAAAATAACTAAATTTAACCAATTTTAGGTCTCAACCTCTAACCCAATGAAATTTTTAAAATGGCTGACATGACAGGATTGTCAGAAATAATATTTCTAATATTATACCAACTTTCAGCAAAACTGGAGCATAAATTCTAGAAAAATCACCAAAAATTTTGACCCATTTTGAGCAAGGGACAAGGAGCTTTTAAATTTCGAAATATCGAAACAATTGTAATATCATTTCTTTAGAAAAAAAATGCTAAAAATTATTTTTTTTGAACAAAATTGAATCCATTTGGATTTAAGTATTATGATATATATTTAGTGACTGTCTGACAAATTTAAAACGAATTTAATAAGTCCAAGAAAAATATCAAAAAAAAAAATCTTACGCTAGCTGGAACACCATCTAACTGTCTACCTCCATGATTTGATACGATAATACCTTGAATATCATGATTCAAAGCCTCATACGCATCTTCCTTTGACAATATACCTTTCAGAAATACTGGAAGTTTTGTTATTGAGCGAACCCACTTAATTGTATCCCAATTAAGAGCAGGGTCAAGATTATTGATACTATAATCGGCTAAACCAGAAGCAGTTTTGTTTGAAATACTTGCGTACCCTTTTAAATTTTCTAGCAGCAGATGAGTTGGTATACTCAATTTGCTACGCTGACTTGCTACCCGATTCCCCAAAACTTGTACATCAACTGTAACTGCGATCGCTATATAACCAGCTTTCTCTGCTCTTTTGATAATATCAGCAGTTAACATCTTGTCCTTGAACACATATAATTGCATAATTTTAAATGCGTCTGGCGCAGCTAACGAAACGTCTTCCAATGAAGAAGTTGCTGAAGTACTTACTCCCATACCTATTTTGTACAAATCGGCAGCTAAAAAAATAAGAAATAAACTTTCAGCAACTCTACAAATATCCCAAATTATTGTACAATGTTATGTCCTTTTAATACCTAAAAGGTTGTTTTGAAACCAATTAGCCACTATGAAGATAAAACTTACAAAGAGGGTTAGAAAAACAAAATGAAAAATAGCCAAGATCACTCCATTTTTAAATGGGATAATAAGGAAGATGGAAATAATTAAAACCAAATTTCTGTTTTACAAAACTTCTCAATATAATGAAAAGGGCAATAGATAAACTACTTTGAACAGAACAGTTCACCAACCCTTCTATAAAACCAAATTTCAATACGATAAAAACTTTCTGCTGAAGTTGTAGGTATTTTATTTGTGAAAAACCTCCATAAATTTATAGATAAAAATAAATTAGTTGGTGCTTGACCATTAAAATCTCCTAAAAAATTTAAGGCCTTACAAATTAAAAGGTTTTAAATATGAATGGTTTTGTGATTATTTGTTTCCATGGAAACTATCAATTAATGTCAATGGTGTGCTATTTGAGTGTTCAACTATAACATGCCAAGTACCTTGGGGGTCAACACTTGAATCACTGATTTTTCTTAAACGACTTTTATGTATTTTTAAAAATACTCTAAAATAAAGTTAGTTGGAAACCTTTTATTATATCTACACTGTAATGAAATCTCAAAACTTCACTAGATTATATCAGTTATAAACTCTTAGTAATAAAAAAAATTAAAGGCTTCATAAAAATAAGGCGTGAATTTAAAAATCAGAACTAACCACAACGCAAAAATATCATAGGATTTAATCCTCAATTTAATAAGCAATTCAAACAAATCACAATATTTATGACCACAATTCAGTTAAATTAAACTAAACTTGCACAAATAATGAAGGTCAAACTATAAAAATTCAATACAAAAAATTTCAAATAGGTAATTTTTTGACACATTCAGGTCATTAAAACCCAACTCTTGCCTATAATAATTAAGTTAAATTAGTCATTTAAATTGATTATAGTAATGTTTAAGATTCGAAAATAATAAAGTCAAAACAATTTCTTGAAAATTTTTTTGAAATTTGAGGACGTAGAAAAAACTGTATAGAAAAGATTATTTTATATATGGAAAAAATTACGACCTAACACACTAGGAATACACAATAAAAACATTACCATTACCTTTGACAACAGCTATTTCTCCATCTGGATGAGCGAGTTTATGAAATGAAGTTGGAGCGATGCATATCGGCATTGCTATCTTGTGCCCGGATATTTTCGTTTTTAGATCAACATCACAAATTCCACGCATCATCCTTGGTCTGATACGCAGCCTAAACTAAGACTAAGTAATTAACAGCAAAGCTGCAAATAGATGCTTGAGAGAAAACTATCAGCAACAAATACCGTTTTACTGGCATTAAAACACAAAACTTAATACTAACCTCCTAAAAATTAACAAATGAGGTCGTCATGGGGATGTAAAAACCAAAGATTGCTATTGATAGATGAATTTATTAGATAAACATTCTTTTAAAAGAACAGCACACCTAACCAGTCAAAGAATCAACTGCAAAATTTCATAATGATCACCAAAATTTAAAACATACTTTCAAGAAAAAGTACAAATAAAGCATAAATTTCCTTTTTGTAGTTATTTTATACTTTTAAAATGCAGTATAAAAATTACAATTAAACAGTTGTATTTTAAAACTTAAAAAATCTATGTAAATATATTTTTTGGCTTTAATCCTATAAAATGTAATCTTAAAATATATTAAGATTTAAATTTGATTTTGAAGTGGAAATAAATATCAACTTGAAAAACTACGCAAATAAAGGTAATAACATCACAAAAAAAAATTACTAGTAGGTATTAGAATACCGACAGATGTAACAGCAGCAATGTCATTGCCAGTGGTGAAAATAATAATGATATTATTAATAATACAAGTTGTAGTGTAATGCCATTTGACAACAAAAACATGTTTTTCAATAAAAGTATTAAGAACCAACCAGAAAGTTCATTCTGACGATTTAACGACTAATAATAAAAATAATGGCAATTAAAATGGATTGAGAGCAGAAGATGAAGCGAGTGGGAGCGATGATGCTGAAAATGAGATTGAAGACATCACCCAACAATATTATCTAGAAAACTTGATAGGTGAAAGGAATGCAACTGATAATATAATGCTTATTATGACCTATAGTATGAGGTAAAAATGTCTTTTATCCACCATCATCTTATTTCCAGATCGTTTTTTGACAGCCATGCCATGCCTGAAGATAGGGTCAGATCCCAATATGACCTATTTTAATGGCTTCAAAATAGAATAGTATCAGTGATAGTACAGCTAATGTGTCCGGTCAGGGTTTGGCACTGGGTCAAATGACTGTCTGCGCCATAATATCACAGATTGCTGAGACCAGCCTTATAACAGGTTAGGGTTAGTGGGCTTAAATAGTGTTTCTTTGTAACTAATAGTAACAAGGAAAACAAGATTTGACAATGAATCAATCAATTATCAAATGAAAAGCCTACAGTTTAAGCAAGTTCCAAATAAATTAAAAGAAGTAAGAAAATAAGAAAATTAGATTATGGCTCTTTGTTTTGTTTTCAGCTCATTGCCTTAAAAAGATGCAGGAAAAGAAAGCAAGGTGAAACTAAAAGTTACTCTTCGAAACACCATTTCGGGTTCGAAACAAGGAATTTGCATCACAATAACAATATAAAGTTTTAATTTAACAGGAATGTACACTTATATATTATGACTTTTAAATTTGTAAATATAGTATGAAATATACTTTTAGTATAATTTATGTGCTTATCTTTTTAATTTTCTTGATTGTACTTCAAGTTTACTTTTGATTCATTTTTAAAAATTTTTTATTATATCATTTAATTTAAGTATACTCTTGACGTCCAAAATGAGTTCTACTGGAATTATACTTGTGAAGTATATAAAAAGTATACTTATATGTTATACTTTTAAATCATTTCAATATTTTAGAGTAAACTTTAGAGTAAACTTTCAGTATAGCATAAGTATACTTAAAGCATTTGTGAATTTGGTGAGGGTGAAGCATAACTTTTTGAGCAAAATCAAAAATCAAGAATGATAATTAAGGCATATTTTAATAGCATGGTAATTAAAGCATAAAAATGAGTATACGCGGTAATATTTGAGTACAATACTGAAATGAGATGAAATGTTGTTTTTTTTTTAATGAAAAATCTACAACTCTCACCATTCTGCTTCCTTATCATCTTAAGTAACTTTAGAAAAAATTTCAGAACAATTTATTCGAAAGAATGAAAGTTATTTACCTATCAAAAGCATTGCAATTTTCCAAAAGAGTTAGTTCTCCATCAGCACCTGATTCAATAAAACTCCTTGCATTTAAATCCCAGCGATTTTTAGCAGCCTTTCTAATATCTTCTATAATTACAGGCTTTTGCTCCATTACTATTTCTCTAAATTGGTATGTATGAAAGAAAAAAAATTATTTAGCCATGAAAATGCTTGAAAATAGCATTTTCAACATAAACTCTTAAATATAGCTCCATCATCTAATCAATATATAGTGCACAATAATTATTTCATAAAATAAGTTATGCATTATATTTTTATTCATAAAAATATTTCATTTTTAGTGCTTTTAGGAGATTATAATATTGATTTACTTCAGTTTAATACTAACCGTGAAACATCTGGTTATTTCAATTTAACAACTTCTCATAGCATTCTTCCTTGTATAGCACTTCTAACTAGAGCTACAGATCCATCTAAAACTCTTATATAATAACATTATATTTATATTATATTTTCTCTAACCTCAAATAGTGGAATCATGTTTGATAATTTAACTACTTCTGTTTAAGATCATTTACCTCTGTTTTTTATGTCTTGAATTAAATAAAAATTTTGTTTCTCGTAACTATAACATTAATCGAAGAAATAGCGCAAATTATGAAAAAAAGAACTTCTTATCACATTTTTTTACATATTGACTGGAATGATATTTAAAAGTTTGATGAAAATGACACTGTCATCAGTTTTAACACTTTTTTAAGCACAAAAATAACCTCCAGTTGATCAGTAAAAGATCGTAATCATATTTAAAAAGATGTACTCATCTTCGTAATCATTTTAAAAAAATGAGTACGAAGAGCTTAAATGCAGATTTAAACCTTAGATAACAAAAGGAAATTTAACTTCTATATGAAAGCGTAATATAATCCATGGTAAATTTTTCAAAGCAAAAAATAATGATCAAAAAGTTAGACTTGATTGTCAGTTTAAACTCTATAAATATTTGCTAATTACTCTTATCCAAAAAAGCAAAAAAATAACTTTCCAGTTTTTTCTCAGAAATTTTAATAATCTTCGTGAAACATGGAAAGGTATTAGAAATCTTATTAACGTAAAAATACGCCCTCTTTTCTAAGCTATTTGCAGGCAAATGATTGTTATGTCAACAACCCCTCTCTAATTTCTAAAGAATTTAACTCTTTCTCTTCTTTAATTGCTAGGAAAAGCTCCCTTCTAATACACTTATCTTATAAAGACTTTCGCAAATATCTATAAAACTCAAATCTTCAAAGTTTTCTTGTATCTCCTGCTAGTTGTCTGGAAGTTTCCTCTATCATTTCAAACCTTAAATCTAGGAAAACTTCTGGACCAAATAGTGTATCAACAGACATACTTAAGGATTTTAATCATCAATTTTGTTTAATGACTCATTTCAAAATAGTGATTTCCCAAATATTTTAAAATTTCTTCTGTTTTACCTTTTTGAAGAAAGGTTCCAAACTAGTGTGCAATAATTATAGGTCCATCTCTCTTTTATCGAATGTTAGTAAAATTCTTGAAAAGCTTATGTATTCACAGTTATATTCACTTCTCAATTCTTTTAATTGTTTGACCAAACTTCAATTAGGATTTCATTCGAATCATTCAACCTCTCATACTTTAATTAGTTTAATAGAACAAATAAAATACTAGTCATTTTGCTTGTGGTGCTCTAAGCCAATAAAATTTCACAATGTTTTCACAGGAAAAATCCATGAATCCTTGACGTTTCACGGGTTTTTTATCATGGGCAAAACATGCAAAAATATTTTCACGATTTTTTCTTGTACTGAAAAGTTGTGAAAAACATGTGAAAATTTTCACTATTTCACTATTTTTTATATAAACTAAAACAGTTATGAAAAAGTCGTGAAAATGAATTTCTGTGTTATAAACCTGAGAAAATATTCATGAAATAATTTTAAAAAAACTTGTGAAACATCAATTATACAAAAATCTATGCAAAACTTTTTTTCACAGTCCCACCCCCTGTAATCAAGACAACAGTGTTTCATGCTGATGCAATAATAATATGATTTGTTAGCTTGATGTTTTTTTGAAATGCAAAATTCTATTTTTGCTAAAATCAAATATAATGAAAAAAAACATTTTGACATATCGACCTTTAGTCCTTCATATTCAAACCCTTCCTTACATTTACTAATTTTTAGAATTATCTCGTCCATACTCTCTGAGATTAATACAAAATGATCTGCATACAACAATTCCCATTGGCACTCTTCTCTAAATTCCTGTGATAACGCTTCTAACACCATTATGAAAAGCAAAGGGCTAAGAGCAGAGCCTTGATGAACACCAACCTTAACGAAAAACTCCTCACTTAAAGAACTATTTATTTTAACACAGCTTCTAGTATTTTTATACATGGATTTCACAAATGAGATAATCTTTTTTTTTTTCAACTCTTAATTTCCTTATTGCCCACCATATAACCTCTTGTGGGACTCTATCAAAATACTTTTCTAAGTCAATAAATGCAAAATAAAATTTTTTATTATTTTGAAGATACTTTCCCTGAAGCTGCCTAATTGTAATAATTGCATCAATAGTACACCTCCATTTC
>JAUZNK010077166.1:0-13511 GCA_035046665.1 Euphysa ruthae | reverse complement strand
ATATACATACATATATATTTATATACCATCCAAGCAAAATATACTGAATAATTTAGACAAAATGTGATAAATAAAATTGTAATTTTTCGAGCCTTTGTAATTTAAGTTTTTTTTTTTTCTTTTTTAAATTCTTTGAATATCTTTGATTAACATTAGTTGGTTGTATAACTATACCATGTGTGAAATAGTGAACTATATAGCCTGTTATTTTTCTTTAGCATGGTGTCAAAAGGTTACATCTGGTTATAAAGGAGTGGAAGTGACAAACATGACAAGTTCTTGGAAAAGTGGCCTGGCCTTCTGTGCGTTGTTACATCATTATCATCCAGAACTTGTGTAAGAAGTATTATAAAATTGCTTTTATAAATCTTTCTATTTTAAATATTCTCTACACCAAACAAAAGCAATTCTGAAAATACGTGACGGAAAATATTGAAATGATATTTATGGTTAATATTGATGTAAATATTTTAATTGGAATGATATGAAATTTTATTAATTTAACAGGTGTCAGTCAAAATTATTTATTATCACAGGTTTTCCATACCACTGTAATAAATTTTGACGAATTTCGAAATATATTTAATCTATAATCAAATTATGATCGATTTATTATGTGAATCAAATTGGAAAACAATTTTTTTTTTCAATTAATAACAATATTACAAGACTAGCTGTTTTCTGTATAATAATATATCATGTTTAATAAAATTTCTTATAACAAAGATATTCTTTTAAATAAAAGTGCGCTTGGTTAATTTGTTTAAATCCAAGGCTTTTTAAGGACATTTTTACAGAGATACTATTATTATACTATAGATGTATACTCACCAAGAATTGGTGCATATATTAATTTAGGATGTGAAAATTTTAAAATGGAGTCTAGAATTAAATAAATTACAATTATATAAAAACTATATATAAACAAAACTCAGCCCGTTGAATTTTGGTTCATTATTTTTGTTTTAAATATCATATGCATTCTTGTTGTTTTTATCCAGATTAGCCCATTGTTTAAGAACGACCAATCAAATAATGTTGTTTTTTGTTCTTTTGATGGCTGTTGGCAAAGCAACAAATAATAAATCTTGATTAAAATATGTGTAAAATACCATAGGAAATCAGTAAAATAATTGTAAAAATGAGAAATTTAATTATTATAGAGATAAGAACTAGATATAAAATCTTGCTGAGTTTTTCTATCAACTGCATCACACTATCAAGAGGAAAATACCCCAGTTTATCTGGAGAAGGACTTGCGTTATCTTGCAAAAGACTTTTTTGAATTTTAACTATATATTTTAGCTATATTTTTCAGTCGTGTTTCCATAGAAATTTTGTTTTCAATCGACTTTCATGTGTAAAAAATCGTGGTAATTTCATTACATTATTTTGTTGTTATGCTTTTATTAATATTTCATTTTAATCTTAGAAAAGCAATTTAGCCAAATATGGAATACTCAAAGATTCAATTAAATCTTGAGGAGATGTTTGCTGTCTCAGAAAACTGCGCGTTACAAATTTAAAAATTTAGAAGCAGAAACTTCTTCTGAAAACTCTGTTGGGCTGCTTTTAAACTCGTGAGAAATCTTAACAGTGAATGTATTTGCAGCATTGACAAATGAAAATTTTATTTCTGATATACTAAATAAAGAGAAAAACAAGAAAACAAGAAAACAGATCAAACAATCTTATTCTGGAATTTATTACTTTTTTAGGAGATTCAAAAATTGTTTCAGCTTCTGAATCTCTTTCAACTTTCAAAAAATCAGATATTAAAAACTTTTGTGGTGCAAAAAATGTATCTATTGTATATATAAATATGTTATACCAACATAAGGGTATCAAATTGGTGTGTCAATGATCTATGTACAAATATGTAGTAAATATAAATATATTATATACTTTCAAAGTAAAATCTGTGTTGATTTGATATCTCATCGTGAATTATCTCTTCAGCATATTTGGACTGTGGAGATAACATCAAATAATTGCCATTTGCTAATATGTTCTATGCAAAGTTTCTGGAAAAAATATAACTTCTTAAACATTTATCATATCACCGTCAGAAAGAGTGTTGTTTTGGTTCATGGCAAAGTTAAATATAATGTTGATGAATTCTATTGAAAAAATATTATAGTCGCACATAATTTCATAAAAAATAAAGCTACTACAATTACATGACATCAGTTTTGATGATACTTTTTAGGTATTCAGACCTGATAATGAATATTTTACCCCACAAATGGGATCCTGTATACCTTATTTTTTTGACTTGTATGTTGCTATAATTGTATTCTACTCGCTTGTTTAATTTTCATGTGTTGTTACGTGGCAAGGGCGCTTCTTGGTTATACTATTATATATCATAAATAGATTTTTGTGCTTGTTAAAGCAGCTATTGAAAAGTGCTTTATTCTTGGTGTAGTAGTAAGTAAATAATCTAAGAGGCTTCCCCCTTATTAGATTATTTACTTTATGCCGACTCAAGAATTTCATGTAAACCCCGAATACAACATGAAATTTTAGGGACCTTAGAAGGCTTCTTTTGACCTATCGCAAAAAATTGATATATGATATACTCATTGATTGACCTGTTAAAACTGTTAAAACTGTTAAAACTGTGTACTCAGCAAAATTATATAATAATTAAATAAGAATCATTAGTTTAGTAAATTTTTAAATCACAGTCTTTGTAAGTCATTTTGGGGAATTTTATTAATTTGTTACGGTGGGTTGATTATCAAAATACTGGTTGTTTTGAAGTTGGGTCGTTTTATTTTAGGCGCAGTCTTAAAGCAATCCAAATTTTTTGCGGAGAATTAAATTAATATTAATTTTTATTAATTAATTATTTTCACTTTTTTTTTCATTTTATATTTCAAAACAAAAATTTTTTTTTTCTCTTGAAAGAAATTTTTAAGATTCTAAAACCATTTTTCTTTATGATGCGATTTTATTCATTGAAATTTTTGAAAACAAAGATTATTAGTTTTACACATTTGTTATGTACGCGGTAGTTAGTTAAAAGGCATGTAAAAAAAAGTAAATTTATTAGTTATTGTTTTATTTGAAAATATCTAAAAGCTTTTGTAATACCATGCTAGCTTTTCCTTACGGCACCATGTAAGTTGTCATTGACAGAATGATTACAAGAAAGTCATCTTGCTGATTTTTACTTTTATCAAGTTCTGAAAATTCTGAAAATGCTTTGGAGAGTTACAGATTAACCTTTAATGTTACTCTGCAAAAGTATTTGATACTCTTTTCATAATTCATTCTTGTAATTCTCAGTTTTTCTTGCAATTCTCCGAAATCTATTGCTTTTTTTGATTTTCTTGTAACTTGATTTATAAGAACTGGGTCTACCTACATAAAATAATGTACCCATCTATATAAACAAAGTTATTTCGAAAGCTGGAATTCTATGGAATGAAAGTTGATTTTATCGATCAGTTCTAAAAAAAACAAAAAACAATTGAGCAATCATAAAAGCAAGGTATTAGGTAGCAATTCAATTTACAAGAACAGAAAGAATATCAATGACGGTCTGGTAAATACATGGCTACATTCACCCAGTCATAAATTAGGATATATTTGTTAAGTCACATCTATAGATTACATTTGGCATATTTTTACATCTTACCGTTTTAACCATAAATAACAATAAGATAATTTTGCAGATGGCGCTCATAATAGTCTTTTGAATTTTTGTTTTGTACTCTTCATCTGATTCTGGTATGGGTTTTGATGTAAATTTGATTAAACCTAGGTCAATTAAGGTCAATCTTAAGTTTTTTTTTATCAAAAACTGTGTAGTTATATGTATCGCTTATTTTATCATAAAATAAAATATGTAATTTTATAATATAGCATTTCGCGTAGTAGTTATTTTCAGGAAAAGTCTTTGAATACGGGTTGCTTGCACCAAAAATTCCCTTTTCAATCACATACCAAGGTCTAATTTTTTTTTTCTTAGAGATAAAAAAGATAGATAAGATAAAATAAGTATTATTTCTGATATGAATTGCTTTTGCCATTCTATACCACAAATCTAAGATAAAAGGTGCTTTCATTACCATATTAATAGGTTTCTTGTTTTAGTTTTAAATTTTTTTTTTTAAAGAAATTATTTAAATATAGCTTTTGAGTTAATATTGGTCTAATACAGAGACTAAAGATTTTTTAAATGTTCAATTATGGATTAAATAGTTGTTTGTAGTCTTTCATAATGGTATTAGGAGGTTTAATGTAATATAGACTTAAACATAAATCTATTTATCCTCATTCCATTTAAATGGTAACTTCTTTATACTAATATTTTTCATTGCATGGTTTGTATTTTATTCTTTTTGTCAGTTGAAACCTTATTATTATGAATATTTAGCGTAATTCTTTACAATTAGTGTCGTTAGAGTTATTGTAAATGTTTAGTGTCATTAGAGTTATTGTAAATGTTTAGTGTCATTAGAGTTATTGTATATGTTTAGTGTCATTAGAGTTATTGTAAATGTTTAGTGTCATTAGAGTTATTGTAAATGTTTAGTGTCACTGTTTAAAATTTCTATGTCATCGGGGATATTTTGTATTATTTTTTTAAATAATTGTTGCCATTGCAAACGTTTAGTGTTGTTGTCTACAACTTTTCTTGACAAATTTTTAATATCATCGTTTAAAATTGGTTGCTATCAATAAAAATATTTTATTTTATTTTTTACCATTGGTGTCATTATGAATATTCTTTTTTCAGTGCTTATGGTTGCACTACAAATGTTTAGTATCATTGTCTAAAATTGATGTCATTGAAAATATCTAAAGTCACTGTTTGCAATTTATGTCACTTTGAATATTTTGTGTCATTGTTTACAACTGGTGTCATTGCGGATATTTATTGTCACTGTTTACTATTTATGTCATTGTTTAGAAATGGTTTCACAAAAATTGATTGCCTTTTTCTACTATGGATGTGCTCAGTGAATGTAGTCAAGTTTCTTATTTTTTCTACAATGAATGTGCTCAGTGAATGTAGTCAAGTTTCTCATTTTTTCTACTATGAATGTGCTCAGTGAATGTAGTCAAGTTTCTTATTTTTTCTACTATGGATGTACTAATCAAATACACAAGTAGTCAAGTTTCTTATTTTTTTCAAAATATTACTTCCTTGCTTTGGTGTACTTTTGGTTTGCCTCAGACAGTTTTTATTTTAATCTTCTGGGCTGCATTAAAATTTACATTAAAATTTAGAAGTTCTAATTATTTTGATGTCAAAAACATATATATTATGTTTTTTTTTTTTTTTTTTTTATTAAATACCAGATATCAATGGAAAAACAGCTAAGTTAGCCTTAACTTAGTTGTCTTATTCTGGTCTGTTTTTTCCTCCAGAGTGATTATTGCATTGCATTGCATTGAATTGAATCATATTTAGATTTAACCAGGGAGTATGAAATGTATAAAATATTAATCTTATATTTGAATTAATTAACTTAAGTACGTGTTGTTGAAACCACAACGTAAACCTCCAAAACATGAAAATTATGTATTTATTTATTTCACGGCGTAAAAAGAATGCTTCATATGACAAATGACAAGGTATAAATGGCTAATTTTCAAGCCAATGCAGTATTTTTTTTTTCAGTCAAATAAATACTTGATCTGATTTCCAAATTCGGAAAAGTGTTTCATGATAGATTAAACATGTAGTAAAGCTTCTTTATTTTTTTGGGATGTTTAATTCTATCAGCTCCTTGAAATGTTTCTCCTTAGTAATTCTCAACGAAATTGATAAAAGCGTCAAAAAGTTTATTTAGTGAAGATTGAAGTACTAAATGTTTCTTCGTCATTTTTTTTTGGTCTATAACTTGGTTATAAATAAGCGTGCTTGTTACTCCTGTTAAAGATTTCAAATTTTGTAATTAGACATGGCTTTCACCATTATTAAATGTGATGCGGTGTTAAATCCCATAAGTTTTTTACATGTAAAATAATAACTGTAAACATTTCAGATTCTTTGAATTTATCCTTAATAATTTGCAACTGTTAAGAAACAAAAAATTTTATATACATGTTTCATTCAATATTCATGATAAGCTCAGTGTAAGTCATTATTATTATTATTGTATATATAATGTTAAATAAACACACTTAGCTTAGACTTTCTCCTCTGTTCACGGCTTTTAAAACAATGGAATTTAATAATATAAAATAGGATATCTTTTGTAATAAACTTTGTTAAACATTTTGTTGTTTTTCTAGTGAATTCTCTCCTTTGTCACCTCAACACATCAAATATAATAATAAATTGGTGAGTCAAAAGTTTTATGTAGTATTACAAACTTCCATTTAATCATTATAAATCAAGTTGTATGCATGAGTTTTTTTTTTATTAAGTTTTAGCATATAAATTTTAATTCAACTGTGTACACAAATACATTGTCACTGCACTGTTCTTAATATGACTGTCTATTTTTTTTTCTTTGTTGATTCTTTAAGTTGTATCTGTTGATTTATAATAGAAAGCACCAAATAAATTTTGTAGAAAGTAACGGATTTAAAAAAAAACAACTTCTAAATATGTCTGTTATATATTTTTGAAAAGAAAATAAATTTTTAAAGTATTCATAAGAGAAGATGAATTTGAATTTGGAAAACTTCTGTTGGTTTTACACTTTTTTTAATATTTCATTCATAACTGGATTTGAATAGGACTCTGTATGTAAAATGAATATTGAGCACTTAACAAAACAATTGTCATACACCTTTACATTTTCATAGATGCAAATTTATTCTAGGAAGTGCAAATGTCAATTTTATTACAGCTTACACAATATTCAAAAGCAAAATTTTATAAATAAAATTACCAAAATTTGTTTATAGAAACAATCAGAACTTTGGTTTCTTGATTGTATAAAATTTTAATTAAGATCCCTTATCAGTTTTTTGTCTATCTCCCTAACTGTATTTTTTTCTGAAAATTTCTTTTTGTTGTTTTATGCTGTGAATATGTTTATTTAAAACTGTGGAAAGATGTAAAACTAAAGAATATCAAAAATCTTTGCTGTTGACTTCTGATTTATTTTAGGCATTTGATGGGTTTGAGTATCTTGGTATTCCAAAGATTCTTGACCCTAATGACTTGGTAAAGTCGTCCACACCTGATAAACTCACTGTTATGACATATCTTCATCAAATTAAAGAACATTTTGAAAATAAAAATAAATCTTCAATAAGTTCATTAATGTCACAGTACAAATTCATTACTGAAACATCTGACAATATGTTTTTATCAAAGAATTCTTCTTTACGTAAGAATGAAAAGCAAAAACAAATCAAAGAAAAGAAGTCAAAATCATCAAAAACGCTGAGTTCGTCAAGAAAGGGAGAGATTGATTGTGTGACAGATGCTGTGGAGGTTGATTCTATTATCGAGCAGTTAAGACTGTCTGAAAGACGCGTTGAAGTTCAACGTATAAATGAGAATTTAAAAGAACCAGGTCTTGAGCCATTACCACGGTTACGATGTGATACTGTAGAGAGTGTAGATGAAGATGAAGCGCTAAATTCAATTATTGAAGATGAAAATATTAAACATAATGGTAATTTAAAGCAATTTCGAAAGGTTTGTCAATAAATTTTTGGAAATTGGGTTTTAAGCCTTGTTGAGCTGACTAATTTCAACTTTATTTTAATTTTGTCATTTTAAGACATTTCTCTGAGAAATAGCTGTCATATGCTTTTGATGGATCATGACTATTAGGTAGTCACTTTGGCTTAGGGCAACATTTGGTTAATATTTTTACCCTTGGTTGACCCAGAGGTTTAAAATATTTTCTATTGTTATAAAATTCATAGTAAGGAAAGATGATAGATTATAGGGATAAATTTTGAAATTATAGGGATAAAGTTAAAAAAAGTTTTATTTACTCAACACAGGTTTTCCAACAATATTGAAATTTTATAATATTTATATGTAATCAATTTGTCAAATATTCTTTTTTGACCCCTTGCTCGAATTCTAATAAATTTACCTATGTTAGTAGGTATTTAGTATGTTAGTATCCAAAACACCTTTTCTCGGTAATTATTCATTAGTTTTTTTTTGAAATTTGAGGTAATAGCATCATAAAGTATGATAAGTGAATTTTTTTTTTTTTTTTAGAAAAATTTAGTACTGGAATATACCTAAATATGAATATTTTAGGTCTTTCATTAATAGGAAATTTTCTTCAAATCTTTTCAGTAGTATTATTTGTTTAAAATATGATTTTGCATGATGATAGAGGACCACAGAGGTCACTTAAAAAACTCTCCTTTTTTCAGTATTGGTCTCAAACATCTCAAAACTTTTTTTTGCTACTTTACCAAAAAATAGCCGTTTTTCGACCAAAAATGATGATTTTGGAATTTTTTCAAAGGGCCATAGAGAAAGTACTTATTTTTTTACATAGTGAACCACCGGTCCTGAACATAAGTTTTTTTTTTTGTAAATTTTTTTTTCACTACAAATAACTTTTTCAAGAATTTCTTGAAATCGGTTCATATTTTTTGTTTAAATTTTACATGAAATTAAACAAAGACTAATTTCTTCTTAATTTCTTTTAATTTCCTATTTTTTATTTTTTAAATGAAATTTTGTAATTGTGCATACACAGAACCTACTCATTTCTTAATAAATGGATTAAGTATTTGATTTTTTGATACTGCAGCGCAGTCTTTTAACCCCTTAACAGTCGGGAGTGGATATTTCCATTCCGTCTTATTGGTGGTTTTACTGGTGGTGACAGAGAGTACCATTTTTATATTGACACAAAGAAAGAAAGGAAGTTTTTATATGCTTTAGCCTATTTGTATAGCATTTTACGTTGAGAAAGTTGAATTCCATTTACTTATAGAAACTCGCCAGACCAACATGAAATCTTGATTTGACGGTCAAGGGGTTAACATATCATTCTCTAAATCATCAGCTTGGTGGTGGTGGTTTGGGTCTTGGTCACAAAATTATTTTCCACTGCTTTTTTAAGATTTCATCTAAAGTTAATTAAAGTTAATTATCATTTTTTTTTTTTTTTATTATTTAATTTTATTTCATTGAACTTCAATCGTTTTCTTCTTCAAACTTATTTGGTTTTTTTCTCTAAATTTTATTATTTTTTAATTTTGTGTAAAATGTACTTTCAATTGGTCTACAGTTGAAAGTACATTTCCAGTGCAAGTATCCTAGAACTGGTAAAATTTAAGCCAAAGATCATCTCTTTTAATTTTTATATGCTGACCTGGACTTGCTTTTATTTAGGACAATACACAAGTACCAACACCAAAGGATCCTATAATAATAGATACAGATGTTTCAATTTCATTACCTTGTTCTGAACCTCCCATGTTAAATGACAGCAGCTTGTTAGATAATTACTTGACACCAAACACCTCCCCTATGTCTAATACAAGTATAGATTCACAAGATATTTCTCCTGTAAAACCTCGACGTAAGCTTCCTTTGACTGAAGAACTACAGAAAAAAATATTGTCCCAAGATAGTCCAAGCTACAAAAGATCATTGCTAAGTCAAGGGAATTTGAGTGACATTGTGTTTGATACTGTGTCAAAGGATGCAGACAAAAAAAAGGAAACAAAACAAGTTTCAAATAAAACCAACAGTGAATCTGAATCTGTTGATTTTGTTTTGGAGAAAAATGACATTGGACAAAGTTCTAACCATAATGAAGTTATTTCGAGAACCAATAAGGCTAGCAACTTTTCTGAATCTAACGAAAGTGGTACTTGCTTAGAAACCAATATAACAGAAATTAATTTGAAGACGGATAAAAAAGACAACGATTGGAAAATAAATAAAGAAAATGTTGAACATATGCTGTTGTTTTCACCAGAAAAGGTATTTTGCATTTTTTTCTTTCAGCAATTATTATTTCATCCATCCTGTTGTTTATTTTATAAACCATTTATTCTCTAAAATTGTGAATAGTGATTTAAAAACAGCCTGCTGATTGAGGGTGTTAATTTTGGATTTTTGAAAAAAATTCAGAATTTTTTTGAAATCTGGTGAAATCCATTTATCGCTTTTTATTAAAGTTTTGCATGAAGCTAAAGAACCATTGAGGGTGTTATTGAGGGTGTTATTTAACTTACTTAAAGTCTTCATTCTCAGTGGCCCGAAACGTCAAATTTGTTTCAAAAGATAAATAATGTTTTTACTGAAAAGATATGCTTGTGTTCTCTGAAAAATTTGTTTGAAAATAATGTTGCTGATCGTGTTGAATTTTGGGCTGGCGATAAAAAGATGAAGGTATAGCCCTTTGTTATATTCAATATAATAAGTATACATTATTATTGTCAAACTAAGTTAAAAAATATATCTGTGTTTAGCAAAAAAAAAACAAAAAACTTTTGAATTCTTCGTTAAATTGCTAAGAAATTGGTTGGTATTCAGTTTGATAACGTGGTTGGCACATTAATGAAACATTCTTTCTACAGTTTTGATGAGTAAAAACTTTTTACTAATATTTTTGTGAGAGTGTAATGTCTGAAAAAGCAAAATATATATATTAATACTTGGCTACAAAGTCCCGAATTCTATCTTTGTTTGTTAGTGTTCTTACCCATGCTTGTAAATATGAGGAAGATATTAGGCTAAGCTCAGTGATGTTGCAGTTAAGGAACCCTTCTTCGATACACTTATTCACAAGAGATACTGACACGTTAAAAATATTCTCGTACAACGAGAAAACTAGAAAGCCCATAGTAGTGTTGATTGTGATGCATTGTGGGAGAAGATTAAACTAATCTAGCCCAAACACTGACGGTGTTTAGCAACCGTGGCCTATACATTCCAATGCTTAACAATCCAAGAACTTGTTTGGATTTATCAATACTCTTAATCAATAAATAATAATTTGAAAATAAATTGATAACTCCAGGAAAACAAAAAGATTTATTGTAAAATGAATTTTTAATTACATCCAATATTAGAAAGTTTTTTACATGTTGCTAATAGAATAATAATTAAGGCGAGAACAAATTGCAGGAAAAAAAAGTTGAAGTTCTCGACTTATTGATATAAAATACTTTCAAAAAATTCAAAATGTTATTGATTTTGTAGTTTTATTCAAAGAGCTTAATAAGCTTAATAAGTATACTTATTTGTTTCAAATGGCATTTTTCATCAAAGATTTGTTTATTGGTCATCAACAACTACTTATTACTGAAATAACAACACAAGTTTGATTATTTTACTAAAACAATTTTTATCTTATATTATTTAAACCAGCGGTTAAAGTATCATCACCTCTCGCCGTAGTGCTGAAATAGTGCAAAAACCCTTTCATTCCAATGCATATTATGATGTAAAATTTGAGTTTGTTTTTCGAAAGGTAAATAATTTTTGCTAAACTTTTCCTGTTAAAAAACAAGGGTTAAAATGTCATTGTGAAAAGCTATGTACTTCTTTATAACAAAAAAAAATGATTGATTTTAATGAAAAAATAAGTTTATTAGATTTAAATTTCTGAACTGAATGCCCCTTAATACCAATATAGTTTGGCAGTAAGTTTGCCAAGTGTAAACTTTGTCTATTACAATGTGCGAACAGTGGTAAAAAAATGTCAAAATATCATTATATCTCATCTTTAGAACAAACAAGATCTTATACAAGAAAGGGCTCGTAAGCTAATTGAAGAAGCACGTTCCAAAGCAAAAAAAACTGAAAGTGAAAAGGTAAAATTTTGTAGGGCTGTTATTATAAAATTTAGTTTCATTGCAATGAATTTATTGCCATTGTTATAAAACTTCTTTACAAACAAATAAACCAAGGGATTTCTTGGAGTTAAAAATGAGGGGAATTTTATGTCCTACTTTAACTCTGGTTGAAATTCCAAATATGTACCACCTTCCGAAAATAAGTCTTTACTGATAAATACAACGGGTGTCTTGTCATTTTGGGTCTAACGTTTTAAATTCTCTTGAAATCTGTACACAAGAAAACTTTTACTTTTTTTTTTTGTATTCTAATTTGTCCATGAAAAACTTTGGATCAAAGATTAGTGATATGTACAGACACTATTACTATTACTAATACTATAATTATAATACTCCAATTAAAAAATTTATTATTATTAATTTTTCCATGATTTCCACTATGGTAATAAAATTTCCTGTGTTGTTTCATAAAATATTTTCTTAGGCAATTGCTTTAAGTAGACTAATGTCTGATGTCTTTGATTATTTGATTATGTTAAATTCATGTAAAAGTTACAATGCTCTTGCCATGTTTTGATGTCTCAAAGGAATTAAACAACAAGATTTACTTTCCTTTTCATCTGGAGCAAAATTCATAATGTTAAAATCTCATTTTTATATTTTAAGAACTGATATAGATCTTCTAACAAAAAGATTTATTCATATTTTTCCAAACTCTTTATGATCAGGTGAATTTGTTTTTACCATGAACATTTATTTCAGTTAGAAATCGTTACAACAGATAACTTATATAACTTTAAACACAAATGTTTGAGAGATAATTTCACAAAGCTTTTTTATATTATAATTATTTATATAGCTTATACACAAATGCATCTATTCTCAATTGTACTACTACTTCCAGAAAGGTTCAATGCTTCCTTATTTAATTGTTCTTAAATGAACTCTCTTGCAAATATACTTAGTTTATTTTATTAATTAGATTTTCTCATATTTATTTTTTCTGCATGACTTACCAGTAGAAATTCATTGCTTTTATTTTGCAAGAGTTCGGCTGATTCTACTGAAGAAATCGATGCTAGGGCACAAACATTTATTGAAGCTCAAAAGATAAAGAAAAAGATATTACAAGAAAAACTAAACACAGTAAATAGATTTAATTTTAATCAGTGAGTTAACCAGACTCATAGCATGTTATACTGGATGTTCCGCAGATTATTAACAAAACTTATAATGGGATTAGAAATTTAAAAATTCTTTAAAGTATTTCTGAAACTTTTTTTGATGGTTCTTAGTCATAAAAGCACGTTTTTCTTTTTCGCTCTTTTGAAAAAATATTTGACAGTTTTTAATTTTGCAAATTTTTTTATGAAGGAATGCTTCTTTCGAGGAAAATGGTATTTTATTTCCTGATATGCAAGGCATTTAATTTGGCCATAGCCGTTTATGATGTTTTAATTAGCTGACTCAATAATTTTGCATTCTAGGAAGAAGATAGAAAACAGCTACTTCGCTCCCAAGCATCTCATTTATTTGAGCAGGCTAAAATGCAAGGTTTACTTACCAGTATTGATCGTAGTGGGAGTCCTGATGAAATTCCCAATGACTCATCAAAACCACCTAAAAATACTGGAATACGCACGCCTCCAGAGTTTAAAAAAAACCCATTTTCACTTGTTAAGAAGAAAAATTTAACAGCACTTAAAAGTGAGCAGTTCTTAACTAAAGAGAATCTTAAAGGTAGGTTGAAATTCTTCATACATACATGCCATACACACACACACACATAAACACACGCACAC
>JAUZNK010077155.1:0-13512 GCA_035046665.1 Euphysa ruthae | reverse complement strand
CTCTCTTATAATTGGAATGTATAATGGAAGTAAGAAAAACATAAACAGAATTATTTTCTTAGAATGAAATGTAAAGGGTTTACTAAAAAATAGTTGCAAATACTGTAAAGAGAAATTTATTATGTTATTTTTACATTAAGATAAATTTTTGTCTTTTGTATTTTTTTTTTTTTTTTTACATTTTAGTCTGCAAAATTTATCGAAACCGGTCAGAAAGTTAAAAATTTCTGGCTAGGCCATTTTGTTTATATTTAACTTTACTGACCCAAAATATAAACAATGTATCTAAGGAGTAACTAAGGAGTAATCATTGTTGATAAAAAATTTCCTAATAACTGTAGTAACATTTTCTGAGTTAACTAACCCCTGTCCAGAAATTACCCCCTGGAAAATATATTAAATAATTTTTTATCATTTTAAAAAAGATCCATTGTAAATAGGGTGAACTAGCTAATTTATTTAATTATTCATTTATATGATTTTAATAGTTTATAAAAAATATGAATTTAATAATTGATAACTAATATCCTTTTATTTTCTTCCCAAATGGCAGCTCGCGAAAGCATGGCAAGCTTGTTGGCAAGCCAAAGTTAATGGTAATTCATAATGGAAGAAAACAGCAACAGAATTCAACAAACAAAAAATTTTCTTACGTTACCAGTGATTAATATACAATAAAGTGAAATAAAAACTATTATTTCAAACTAAAAATATATTTCAATTTAAAATAATGCATCTTTTTACTTTAACTTGCTTGTTCGTAAAACAGTTATTTTTAACGACACGAAATTAAATATTAGAACAATAGATGTTTAAGAGCATTTGAATGGAACATTTCTTTTGTAACGTTTAAATAAAATTCTCTCTGGAAAGTTTATTGAAAATAATTTTGATTTGATTTTGATTTGGTAACTACTACCTCGATTAAATTATTCGCTACTGTTCAAATATTATTAATAAAGAAATGGGAAGACGAGAGAAAATATAAAATAATAGGCACAATTTTCCGCACGAATTTCGCCTCAAATTCCAACTAAAATTTCGCTTCAAAAGCAAAAAAAAAACTTCCTTACTATAAAAAATTTTTCGTGTTACTGCCAAATGAGCTCCAGCTGCAAAACTCGTTGCGCTCGCTTTTTCGCTTTCGAAATAAAAAATATTATTTTCTAGAATCTAGTGAAATAAATTTTTACAGCCCATACTTTTACATGTTGACATTGGTATGTCAACAGTAACGGGTTGAATAAAGATGTGTCCTGTTTTTATTAGACTTAGCTATTTAGATGAACTTCCATAAACGCTTATTCCTGAATTATGTTTCTTATAGTACAATGTTTATAGACTTTTACTGTAATTTGTTTTATTTAAAGAAACAGCCTTTTAATTATGGTCCAAAAATTACGTTTTTAACTTCTACCACAAAATCGGTGTCAGATTTAAAAATTTTCACTCAGGTAAGGCTTTTTGAAGTTTTCTTTTTCTATAAAGTTGCTTCATTATGGTCCAGGTTCTAGGGCGTCTGAAATTCATGTTAGATTTGGTTTGTTCGAATTCCATTATAATATAAGTATCTTTTGTGAAAATTTCACCTCTCACAGCTTTGTGGTGGATTAATTGCCCAATCCGCAACTTTGAGGTCTGACTCACACTTGGTCTGCATTTTTTATGTTAGATTTTGCATTTTGTTAATTACCTGAAATTCTATTTTAATTTGTGAAGTTATTAGGCATGATACTTGTGTGGGGTAAGGTATGGCCTTTTTGGGCAAAATTCTAGGTGTCCTGGATACCAAATGCCCCCATTATGGACCAGCTGACAAACCATTTTTTAGAAAGTAGAACTTTATTGGTACATCTATCGTGTCAAACCTGACAAAAACGGGGTAAATAAAATGTCACTAATAGTACAATTTTAATTTATTTCACGAAAAAAACACCGTTGGAGGAGAAAAGAACACAATATTCAACGTAAACATGCTACTGTGGTGTTGTTACACGCATAAATAAGTTTCAAAACTACTATCATCAATTTATATTCAGAAATATTTTCGTTTTTATTAAATTTCACAGATAAGACGGGGTTTAAAATTATATCAATTAATTATTATTTCACAAAATATTATCTTTACCTATCCATTATTTAAATTTTATAGTTTCAATCATCATTGATCACATATGCTTTAAAGGCTTGTTTATACGATAAAGCTTTTATTTAGGATACAATAAAAACATCACCGCACAGAGAGAAAAGACGGGGTGTGATTCTCGCCTTTTTACATTGAATGTAACTTATATCATACTTCCATCTAGAAAAGGCTGAGTTTTGCTCGACAAGACTCTTGGTTTTTTTATTTTGATCTGAGAAGCTAACTTTTGTCATTTTAATCTTTGATATAATTCCAAACATTTATCGTCTTGAATAAATTATTTTATTATTTAATTTTGTTATATCAAATTTTTACATTTATTGAGGGATGAAGAAACGTAAATAGATATGTCCAAAAAATATCGTAACATATTTACTTACTTGAGTTAATGGAAATTTTGGAATATAAATATACTTACAATTACAATTACTTTCTTCAAGTCTTTATTTCATCAGTTTAGCCAAAACTGATGGTCCTGATTTTAAGGGTGGATAAGATACTAACTTTCCTACTGATTTTAAGGGTTGATAAAATACTAGCTTTACTACATGTTTAACAAGTTTTCGGCAAAAATTCGAAATTAGTTCCTTTTCTGTTAGACACTTAAATTCATTTGAAATTCTGTTAAATAGAATGCGCAATTCAACTTAATATCAAAAATCAGGTGGAACAATCTCCTCTGTAACGAATCAGGTGGAACAATCTCCTCTGTAACGAATAGCGTACATTCGGCAAAGGTTTCATCCACGGCTAAATTAAGTCCTTTAAAACAGCATTATTTTGCATTTCTTGATCTTTGAGTGTTTTCAAACGTTCTACTACCAAAACATTACCTTCTCCCCCAACACTTTCAGGACATAAGTTTTTTTTTTCTTTATTCATAATACCAATATATACGTAATCTTTAATTCCCTGTCTTTTTGTCGTTTTGTTTACGACAGTCTTTACAGCTTTGACTTTTCCATACGATCTCTTCCAAGTATTTTGAAAAAAATCGGTCAATTTGTTTCGTACGAAAACTGAACTTAAAAAGAAAAAAATACAATTAAGGGCATCAAAAAGTGCCGCTGTATTAAAGATTAAATGATCGGACATTGACACGACTTTTTATTTTACAAGTGAAAGTTTGTTAATTTCAGCTGAGCAGTCTAATAACATAAGTCAAATAACAAATTGAGAGAAGTGATATAATGCCAAAAACCTACAACAGCGTCTGAATTATTTTCTATTGATCCCTAAAAGTGAGGCCATTTTCTGAAAAGAGCATTGACTATCTCAGCATATTTTGTGTTTTCGGATAAAATGTACGTATCGTAACATCTTCGAACACAACACTAAACAGCATTACTATATTCCTCTTTATCAGTTGGTATCGCATATGGTTATATCCATGGGAAGAAACTTCTAAAATGAAAATGTAAAACAAATAACAGATTTTTAAATCAATAACATGAAATTCATTGACTAATTATTAACTTTTTTGAGATAATATAGTGGAAGTGTTATTTGACCCTTTCGAAAAGTTTGAGTAATGCCTAGGCGTGTAATCTCACATATACAGGACAAAAAAAATACTTATCTTATTAGTAAATATATACATACAGAATATATCTCACGTACACAAGACAAAAAAAAATACATCTTATCTTAATAGTAAATATATACATACAGAATATATAAATACTAGTAAATATTATAGTAAATATTAATAGTAAATACAATACATACAGAACTTAAATGAAACTGACACTGATTGATCTAAGATATTTGCTCCATTTAATTAAACACAAATTATACCGAAACTACAAAATACTTATTTTGGTAATATTTGTGGAAAGCTCACTTTAACCAGCGAATTTTGGGTATTCAAAATCACTAGAAATTTTCGAAAATTTGATAAATAATATGGAGCTGGAATTATTTAACACAAATGTACCATTAAATAATTTTAGATTAAAACATGTTTCATAATCAAAAAATACACACTAATGTCTAGTGGACAGTTATTCTGGGTTAGTGTGTTTTTGAATTGAAGTCATTAGTCTGAATTTTTACGTCTGAATTTAATTCCATAAAAACGAAAATATTTTACTTTTATAAACTGATATCAATTTTTTAACTTGCCATAGTCATAGTGTAATATATTTTTTTCATCAAATAAAATTCTTGGTTAAAAAATTCTCTTTCTTTAAGTTCAAATGTTGCGCATAGCCAAGATGGTAGGTCTCAAGGAGGTTGGCTTTTATTTTTCTTGTTGAATTTCTAAAGTAAATAAAATAAACAGCCATGTTTTAAAATATTAAAAAGACAGAAATGGAAAATGAACCATTAAGCCGAGCTTAACCCTGAAACACATGCAAACCACTACCAGCGCACAATAAATCACATGCAAAACACTACCAGTACACAATAAATCACGCACAAAGCACTACCAGCACACAATAAATCACATGCAAGACTCTACCAGCACACAATAAATCACATGAAAAACACTACCAGTAGACAATAAATCACATGCAAAACACTACCAGCACACAATAAACCACATGCAAAACACTACCAGTACACAATAAATCACATGCAAAACACTGCCAGCACACAATAAATTACATGCAAAGCACTACCAGCACACAATAAATCACATGCAAAACACTATCAGTACACAATAAATCACAAGCAAAACACTACCAGCACACAATAAACCACATGCAAAACACTATCAGTACACAATAAATCACGCGCAAAGCACTACCAGCACACAATAAATCACATGCAAAACACTATCAGTACACAATAAATCACGCGCAAAGCACTACCAGCACACAATAAATCAAATGCAAGACTCTACCAGCGCACAATAAATCACATGAAAAACACTACCAGCACGCAATAAATCACATGCAAAACACTACCAGTACTTAATAAATCACGTACAAAGCGAATTTTAATAAGTGGTCATCACACAGCACTCTCCTTCGTGTTGTTTGCCTGCAAAAACGAATCGCTGTCAATAACAGTGCGTGTGGCCAAAACAAATTTAAAATGTAAATAATCCTTTTAATTTTTCAGGAAATTGTCAGTTAGTTAAAATTATGTCCGACAATTTCTAACAAACTAATTAACTAAATATTATCAAATCATCAAACTTATAATTTCTCTACAAAACCTGACTGTAGAAAAGAAAAAACAAACCGTTGAATTTTACTTTAAAGGAAAAGCCGGCAAAATATAAACAAAATAATAACAATAAATTAATGAATGAATAATAAAAGAATAAATCTACTAAGCATTCGGACAGTCTGCAGCTTCATCGCACAGTATTGGAAAAAATGTTGCTCGTTTAGGAGCAGACGAAAAATGTTTTCCTGAAATTTCACCACCAGCATTTACACGATAATTCGAAAGTTCAACAAAATTGCCGAAAAAATTATTTAATAAATTAAATATGAATATTATACACTATACTTTCAAATTTTTCAAAAGCTATGTACAATATGTCGTTATATAAGAACATTAACTCAATAAAACCAGATTGCAGGACATCTGAATTGAAAGATATAGCTGGAGCATTAAAAGAACGATTACAGACAAAGACAAAACATCTGCAGCAAGACCTTCATAAATATCATGGAGTATTTCACATTATTTTCTCTCTACGACATGAAAATATTTTAAACCATTTAATGGGATAAACTTTTTATTCCATAGGCTGCTGAAAATTGAGGACATCCTTCAACAATACGAGCATGCTCATTATGCGAATCTACAGTTCGCTTCTGAAACTGGGAATCCCTTTAATGAACGCATATTTCTGCCCTCGAACCATTGCAAAACCGCCACACCTTTTTAACTAGTGAAGAGAAACACTCGAGGAATCCTCCTAATGCATACGCCCCCAAGTTATCATCAATTAACAAAGAAATAATATCAAATAGTGTGATATTGCGTATTTTAAATAGATTCTTAAATCGGCTAACATTGGCTAAAAAATTTATTTGTATCCATATTTACTAACTTAAGAACAAGGACACAAGATAACCAAATTTATATCTTTTCGTCTTGAACGATGTTTACGTGGAAGATAAAATAAACTGCTGCAAGTTTGTGTATTTTTTGCTTTTTTTGATAGTTTATTAACATTAACAAGAACAAAGTCATCAGAAATGATTTTGAAGCGGACTTTCATCGTTTTTATAAAACTTGTTGTTTTTGAATAATGTTTCATCTCAAAACTTTGAAATTTAGGAGAACACAAAACAATTCCCAACAACAATTCTTTCTCACATGATACTCTAAAACTTTTAAAATTGGTACGTATTGGTACGTTTTCGTACGTATTGGTACGTATTGGTATGAATTCATAACTAGTATACGACGCATCTTAAGTAATATATTGTCAACTAAACAATAATTAATTCTGTGAAATGCCCAAATCAAACATCAACCCATCATGGTAATGATGGCGTTTCAATTCCAAACGATAAAACATGTTTGGTCTGCGAATACGTACAATACTAGTGAAACATTCATTTTTTTCCTCTTGGCTGTCTTTAAAACTTTGTCCGGTAAAGGTGATATACAGCTTTGTTACGGCAGTTGTCATCGTTGAAGTTGTGAGTGATGAATCAAAATGATAAAAGTTAAATCTAATTGATTTAACGATCGTTTTTCGTAACAATTTTAACGAAAGTCAATATTTGCAGAAGCCAATATAACAAAATTGGTAGTTTGGATGACTGTCATAACAGAGGTATATGTTACAACATAAAGGAGGTCTATAAAATCAAATTTTTCTATTTGCATTATATAAATAAAAAAATAAAAATATCTATTCTATTAGTATTACTAACTGAAATTTATTCTGATTTATCTCTGGTTATAATACAATAGCTAGCTGATATCAATTACTCAACTCACCTTAAAACCACCTAGCACCTAACAAAAGAATTTCATTGTTTACCCTCTTAGACAGGCTTAACTTACATAAAACTTACCTAAAAACCATATGGTGCCAAATGCAAAAAAACACAAAATGCATAATAAAAATAGCAGCAGATTCTTCCTTGCTTCACTTCAACAGTGTTTTAAATCTTATTTGCGAAATATAATTTAATCCACTTGTTCAGTAAATAGTCACGCAGACCTAGATGCAACAGTAAAACAGGATGACGAAAGTCTGACTGGTTGTTGTGACTAACATAGCTAGTATAAAATTTTGACCAGGATGATAAGTCATGCTGACTGACTTAGGTCGGCCTACCTTCTAGACTTCAGCTTTAAACCAGCTTTTTGTTCTCCGAGATCAATTTAGGGTTAAGAGTGAACGGACGTTTATTTTTTTGCGGATAAGAGCGTACCAAAATTTCGGCGAATTTGTATAGTCGAATGTTATGGTCTGTTTGCCAACAATATAAAGATAATATTTCGTTATTTAATTTTCTTTGGTTTTGTTAATAAATTTACGCTTGAATTCACTAATATTTACGGAAAGCCAGCCTTTACAAGGAATACAATATGCTACAATGTTTCTTTAATAAAGATCAAGGGTAGGTTCTTTTGGATATGAATATAATTTAGGAAATTTTTGGACTCTAGAAATATTTCCAGCTTGGACGACTATATATTCTCCCTTGTACCATTTAACATAATAAAGGAATTTCATTATTTACCCTTTCGAATTAAATTTCGCAGTTCTTGTTAAAAACATATTCAAATAGTTTGTTATAAATACAAACATAGCGAATGAAACAACATTAAAAACATTAAAATAATAGTTGTTTTACTATTCCAATCCCTTCAAGATCTAAAAAGACTCATATACTCTAGAGATTAAAAAATGGGGGAATGGAGAGGATTGCAAATAGAGACAGGCTTCGTACAGAGAATTGTCAAAAGAAACAGGCTTTATACAAGGATTACCAATAGACACAGGCTTTATACAGAGGATTACCAATAGAGACAGGCTTTCTACAGAGGATTACCTATAGATACAGGCTTTATAGGGATTATCAAAAAAGACAGGTGTTGTAGGGATTACCATCAGAGACAAGCTTTATACAGAGGATTACCAATAGACATGTTTTAAACAGAGGTTTACCGATAGAGAAACGCTTTATTCAGAGGACTACCAATAGAGACGTGCTTTATACAGCAGATTAAAAATATGAACAAATTTAAGTAATGTAAATCGTCATAGGGATTTTTAATCGCAGCAAGAAGATTTCCCATCGGGAAAGAGATTGAAAATTAAGAATGATTACAAATCGGGGCAGTGATTAAAAGTTGGTGCATAAAAGGGTGTGTTAGTTTGTTATCAAAAAGTTCTTTTATATGGAACAATCTTCCTGATGAAATAACAAACTGCAACACATTTAAGCATAAATTCAAGAAAACAATATTTAGCTACCTGTATACCTGAATATCATATACCTTTTACCCCTAAAGACCAATTTTTAGATATTTTCATTAAAACTGCTTTTTTAAATAGATTTTTGTGGAAAATTTAGTTTTGGCGGTATTTTACCAAATTCGCTAAAGTTAAATAGATCAATGTAGATTTTGGAAATTATATTATTTTTGACTACACTGAAGAGAGAAATGTCGAAATAAACGAACAAAAAAAAAAACCGGATGTTTGATGCTTTAGACACCTTCGAGCACACCTATAAAATACGAAACATGTTGGAAATGTTTATAATGATCGATGATTTCAAAAATTACAGCCATCTTGAACCCTACGACTTTCATATTTTGAACCCTACGACTTCAACTTTTTGAATCCTACGGCTTTGACTTTTTGATAAAATATCAGAAAAAAACATCAATATTTACATTTAAAATAAAAAGCATTTATCATAACGAAGTTACAACAAAACAAACTAAGATTTTCTCACAAAAAGTGAACACCTGAGATTTCTATACATGCATACATACATTGTGTGCGCAGCTAAATCTGGCTTTTCTCATTTGTAATTTTGTTTGTGAACTATAAAGTAATGATTATGTAGCATGTGTAAAGTTTAAAATAATATTAAATATAAATATAATAGCGTAAAATATCACATAATATAAATAATAAAGATTAATAAAGATAATAAAGATTTTCTTTCAAATATTTTCGGTCGGTATTTTATTAGTTGCGACTTTTTGGTTATTTTTTTGGATTTATTATCATAATTAGCATAATTAGCAATCATATAGTATATGAGCAACTGGTCAATGTTTTTGAGCATAATTATTCAAAATAACACATTTTTGAGTTAAAAGCCTTCTCAGTTAAATTAACTTTTTAAAATGTGAGTTTATATCTTTGACGCTTTTGTGATAAAAATGGTATAATTTTAAATGGTAAAATAATCCCTTTTCTATAATGGCAAAACAAAATAACGAAGCTGAAACTTTTAAAAGTGCTTATAATAGACAATCTAATGAATTAACAAATCCGATTCAAATAACATCATCACGACGACGTCTTTTTGCTACTGGTGATTCTCTATCGTCTGATGGTACTCCAGAGGAGTACAAAACATCGTCACCCTACAAATATTATAAAACAGTGGAACAAAATTCGTTTGCTACAAGTAACACTATTTATGAAGATGGGATTCTCAATGAGTAACCCTCATCTGAACTGTTTGCTTTCGAAGATCGCTGTATGGCAGGGCAGTTACACCATTCATATATCGATGAATATTCTTTTTCCGACTCACCTTTAGAGATGCAACGACCTACCAGGTTAACTACAAGTCCATTTATGTGTGGTTCATTCTCTCCTCAGTACATGGATGGAGGTTTCTTACATTCACCAATGCATAGGGAGCGCACATATACCAATCAAACCTTGTTGTCATTTAGTTCCTCTCCATCAACGTCATGTGACCAGTTTACTCCTAGGGCAAGAGTAAGAAGTGGTAGGTACCAGTTTTTATTTTATTTATAATTTGTAAGAGCATTAAGGAACTGCTTTCTTTAGTATGCTTTGCTCATGACACGAATGCCATTAATTTCTGTTTTATTTTTTAAGTTTTTTGCAAATAACTTCTTCAATTTGCGTGCATTTTAAGAAATGAATACGTAAGGAAAATGATAAAAATTGTCTTGTTGAAAAAAAAATTAATTGACAATATTAAATCGTCACTTACGTCTTGGCTTACAGACGATCATCATTACATCTTATCATGGAGAATTAGCATTAATGTTAGCTATATTTCATCTAATACGAAGTTCATAATAAAATATATAATAAATATGAAGTTCATAATATAAATAAAAATTTTTTCTAAGAATAATTTTTGGAATTAAACGGCTCAAATGTTTTTTAAAAGTAAAGTTTTCATTTCCATATAAAAGGGTCTTTAAAAAAGATAAGCAAATTTTAATATTTAACGGCTGAAAAATCTTTTCGTTAGATCTAAAATCGTATCTGCTCGAAATCTTTTCATTTTAAATTTTATAGAAATTAGAATGAACATATTTTCTTTAAAAATAAATGCTCTGATATCATCGAAAAGTAGCTTAGAGCGGAGCAATTTACCTTTGAAATGTACAACCCTTGGCATGTTTTTGCTGTAAATAGATGGATAAAAGGTTTGTTTTATTAGTACTAGCCTATACAATATTAGCATATGCTACATAGCAATTTACAAGGGAAAGTTAAAACGCTTTAATAAATTCCGACTAATTGATCTTTGTACAAATCATTGCAAAAAAGATTCTCATCGATATATACTCATCGATTCTCATCGATATATACTCATCGATTCTCATCGATATATACTCATCGATTCTTATCAATATATACTCATAAAACTATTTTAACCTTTTCTTTTCTTATTACATTATCGAAGGTAAGGTGTTTGAAAGTTTTTCTCTTTTTGCGTGGAAAACTGAGTATATTGTTTTTGCTATGTTTAATGACTTTGAACCATGTTGCAATATTTCTTATTTCAGAATTCATGACATTAAAAACATTTTGCAGGTTTTTATGACTATAAAAAAGATCATCGGAAAAATAATAAAATACAAAACTTTCAATGATTTATTAAAATAAGGTATCTTTAAAATAGCATTTTTCTTTTATTAAAATAAATATTAAACCAATTCTAGCAAATACAATTTTTTCCATAAAGCTTCAACTTTTCAATAATAAAATCTTTTGATTCATGTGTGCTTTTGATTCACGTGTGCTTTTGATTCATGTGTGCTTTTGATTTATGTGTGCTTTTGATTCACGTGTGCTTTTGATTCACGTGTGCTTTTGATTCATGTGTGCTTTTGATTCATGTGTGCTTTTGATTCACGTGTGCTTTTGATTCACGTGTGCTTTTGATTCATGTGTGCTTTTGATTCATGTGTGCTTTTGATTCACGTGTGCTTTTGATTCACGTGTGCTTTTGATTCACGTGTGCTTTTGATTCACGTGTGCTTTTGATTCACGCGTGCTTTTGATTCACGTGTGCTTTTGATTCACGTGTGCTTTTCATTCATGTGTGCTTTTGATTCACGTGTGCTTTTGATTCATGTGTGCTTTTGAAAGGTAAAAAACAACATGAGTATATTTTCCAGGTTCAAAAGATTTAGTTTTTTGGTGAGTGAGTTGTAAAACTGCGTTTTCTGTACAATTTTTTTCTTTGAAATCCGAATTCATATCTAAAAAATAGATTGTTTGTAGAAAAATAAAAAAAAAACGACATTTTACAAAATTTTTATAAAAAGGGCAAGACAGACACTGGCCTGAAGTTAGCAAGCTCAGCAGTTAAGCCAGCAAATAATCCTTTTACCTTAGCTAATTTAAGTTGGTTAAAAAAAACGTCTTTACTTATTGACGATTTGTACACTTCAAATAAAGATTTTTTAATCATCTCATAACCGTCGATTACAAGATTACCATTTACGTCGTCCACATCAGCAGCTTTATCTCTTTTTAGAAATTTGAAAGCTGTTTCAGTCTCACATTTAAACTCAGTGTTAGTTATTTTTTTGCCAGCAAAAATATATTGTTTTATTTCTTATTTAGCGGGAACGTTACTCAAAAACCTTCTGACCAGCATCCATTAATTTATCATTCAACCAAGAATCCCTTGTTTCAAGGATTTTTTATTTGCTTCTGCCAACTCATACATATCATTTTTAATCCACGCTGACGAAGTTTCTACCTGAGGAGACATCATATCCAAATAATTTGGTTTCCTATTCCAATAGATTTATTGTGTACCAGGTATGTTTTCCGGGTGTTAAAGCAAGCCACGAAGATTTATATTTTCTACGGCCAATAAATTTTGATAAATCACTCGATAAGCCACTTGATGTTCCAAAAGTACTTGTTAGTTTTCGAGTGCTAACAAGTTTTCCCATGGGGAGATTTTCCGAAGGTTATTGACGTGTTAAGATAAATCATTGGAAGTAGTTGAGGACCTTATTTTTCAATAATATGAACCATCTACGACATATCAATTTGATAATGGTATAAATTTCACATTTGTGACCAGGAAAGAAATACCCTGCTTGCAATCAAAACATAGAACAATATCATCTCAATAATTTCATTCTCTCAAAAACAGTTCTCTGCTAATGATTCGTTATTTTAAGAATCATCGAATCCTTTATTTTATTTTTTGAGCTGTGCAATATTGTATTTCTTTTGAAGTATCACTCCATCCGAATTTTTAAATGTTGCCACACCCTTGTATGTAATGTTCATTTCAGTGTATGAGTCTAACCATTTTTGCAAAAACCTACCATTTTTTCGATCGAACTTTTTGTTGTTTTTCAAAGGAACAATATCATCTACACTATTACATCGTAATCTCGTTTCTGTTTCGGCAATTTCATCTCTGATTTCACACGTTGAAGAAATGGTTTTTGTTGATTGTCGTTCGATTCATTCATATTCGATTTCTGTTCAATATTAATATGAATTACTGGCTCTCTATTTTACATCATTACAAGAGGAGAATGTTTTGCTGAGGAATGACAACGAACGCGATGAGAAAATAATATCCCTTCGATAATGTAGGGCCACTTCTATTATTATTATTATTTTTATTTTCCAAAACCTTTACTAAAGAGTCCTTTATTGTTCTGCAAACCATATAACTTGAGGGTGATAAGCAGATGCAACTATTTGCTCGAATCCCATCAGTTTGTGAAGTTTTTTTACATAACTCATTAACGGATTCACGACCCTGATCATTGATTTTTATTTGAAATAAACTACGGCGCCTTTTACCTGGTATAAAATTTAAGCTACTGATAATGCACACATGTTTTAGTCGGCTTCTCTTCTCACCACTTTAAGAAATATTCGATGAAAACGATAAGATAGCGATAGCCATCTACTTCAGGAAAATTATATATATATATATATA
>JAUZNK010077144.1:0-13513 GCA_035046665.1 Euphysa ruthae | reverse complement strand
ATATTTATATATTTACTAAATAATAATGATGAATTAATTAAATAAGAAAACTATGAGTTTGAAAAATTACATTATGAATACATGTTACATGAAGCTCAGTGTATTCTTTTATCAGAATGATAATATTTTTGAAAATTGCATAATAAATATTCAGTAACATTTTTATGTAAGCGTGGTGTCTAATTTTGGCAAGCATCCGCGTACTTCTTCGAATTTTGGCAAGCATCCGCGTACTTCTTCGAATTTTAGTGATAATAATAATAATATGAGTGTCCCAAGATAGAGATTCATCTAAATAAATTTCAAAGTATTTGATTGATTTTGATTTTAAGTTTTTGCCCACTTTTATGAAAATTTATTTTCGTTTTTATTTTATGATTTTTCGATTTAAATATAATTAAGGTTGTTTTAGTGGCATTTAGAGATATTTTTTTTGCTGTTTTAGATCAAAGTTAACACGTGCATTGATTTTCTTCATCGATTTATCAATATTTAAAATACTAGCATCATCTGCAAAATGATAAACAAATGAGAAATGAATTGCATTGTAAACACCATTGATATATAATAAAAACAACACTGGTCCTAGGACTAAACCTTGGGGGGCCTGTGGTGTACAGTGATTGAATCAGATTGGTTATTGTTTATTGATACATATTGCGACTCGTCTGTTAAGCAACTACAAAATCAGCTGTTTGATATTCCTCGAAACCCATAATGTTCTAGCTTTTTAAGTAAGATAGTGAGGTCGACAGCATCAAAGGCCTTTTGAAGGTCAATAAAAACACCTGCTGCAAAATTCCCTGCATCTAACGCTGACATAATATCTTCTGTTAATTTAATAAATGCATGGGTAGTACTATGTTTATTTCAAAACCCAAATTGAATAATACAAATTATTTTATTTTTGGACAAGAAAAATTTCATATGGGAGATCATGGGTTTTTCATTTATTTTTGCTATATTGGAAAGAAGAGAAATAGTCTGTAATTATTTATTAACTATTTAGAATCCTTTTTGTGAATAGGGATAGTTTTTGAATATTTAAGAAAAGATGGAAATCTCTGACTTTAAAGTTTCTATTAGTTTAAAGCTGCTACTTATTATTGAAATACTAAATCTAAAATAACAAGCCTAAACATTGATGATCAGATTTTTACAGATGAAAAGTGAATAGCTAAATCTTTTATCAATTAATTCTCTTGAATCTCTGATAAACTGTCCTCTAAAATCAAACCATCTAAAAATAAATTTACTGATTTAAAAAATCATAGCCAAAATTTGTTTTTTATTCAACTTGTAACCAAAAATGAAGTATTCAGTTACATAAATAATTTCTTAAAACTTGGAAAAAGCACTGGACCAAAATCTATTTAAGGTAAGTAAGTTTTTATTCTTCCACATAAAAAATATACATATTCTATGAAAATTACAAGACAATAGACAAAAACAAGGATAAACATTAAGATAGGCACAAAAATTGTCTGCTACAACAATATTTCCATTGTGGTCCCATTATATACCACACACAAAAAATACAAAGATTGATTGAGCCAGCTATTTTCAAAGATAAGTTCTCATCCAAAAAAGAGGGTGACCATAACCTAAGGTCAGTTACTAGCAATGACTTGACAAGACTGCAAAACAAGACAATTACCTACAGGTTAAATTCAAATACATATACAGGGAATCCTTACACGGATCTCCCTACAAAATAGTCTTAAAAAATGAAAAATAACATCTCAATGTTTTGTTTTTTATGGCCACTTGAAGAAATGCGTTGGAAATACGTTGAATTAGTGTTTCACTTTTTGTAATTGTAACTATACTATATTATACATATACTATATACTATGCTGTACATGTCTAAGCATTATATGCAGAATATCATGTTTTAAAATTGTCTGTTTACAGTTTTAATATATACTATTTAACATTTACAATATATATATATAATGAAGTATTCTTGAATATTATATTTTGAATTGACTTTTAGCATGTGTATATAACTTATAGTAGCTTAGCATGAAATATATTGATTGATTGGTTGATGGACTAATTACCCACACTGGTGGATTAATTTCAGCTGTAGATTTTCAGTTATTTTCTTATTATCAAATTGGAGAGAAGAAAGATTGGTATATTCCATTTAAAAATCATACACCATCATGCATGACATATTTTATGAATTAAAATTACCCTTGGATTTCCAGGGGTTAAAAGCTATAACTTCTCTGGAAATGATGAAAAAGATGTCATTGATATTCTAAATCAGAGCTTTAAATATTATTTATCTGAGCCTTAGGTCTGAAAATCCTGCTAGAACTTTATTAGAAAAACCTAAATTTCTTGTGTAAAACCTCAGGAAAAAACAGTAACCCCTGGAAATTGTTATCCATGGCGGTGTACAGTTTTTAAATGGAATAGCTCGTTTATATGAGAAGTTTAGCTAAAATGATAAATAGCTGAAGCTTTTAAGCAAACGAATTTCTTTTTTCTTTAGTTCTAATACAGATCTTGATAAATTCATTTCGAAACTGAAAGTGAAACAGCCAAGTGCGTAATTCTAAGAATTGTCTCTAAATACAGTATAATGTGACAGCTCGTAGTAACATTTTGACATTTGCGGCTGGAGATATATATGTTGAGAATACTTCTCGAAGTGTGTGCTTTTAGTTTAAATCGTTTTTTTCTTACTGTTGAAGAATTAAAATTAGACAACTAGATTAGATGTAAGAGCATGATGGTTTTGGCAGAAATAGGAAAAGGGATTTTTGGATATGGCGGTTTTCAACACACCAACCGAATCCCAATCTAAAAATACTCTCAGTGTAGCTCAATAATCCCATGTGAAGAAAAAGATGATAAATTACAAATAAAGAGTATTTCAAGTAGAACATGCATCTATTACACCTTTCGTCTTCATGTATTATGGGGGAATGTGTCCAGAATCTGTAATGTTATGTAGTTTTCTATGACGATTTCAGAAAAACGTTTGTTTAAAGCGTCAACATTTCAACAAATTTCATTACGTACAAAATTTTAGTGTTTATAATCGGGTTTTTATTCGGGGATCAAGATTATGTATTCGAGGACCAAGATCAATGAATAGATTAGATTGCACTTAATATAACAGATATAATTTATACTTATATGTATAAATATATAAAAATTAAATACTTGAATATCTTGCATCATTATCAGTACGAATACGAATTTGGGACACAAGACGAGGATAGACATATACCAACTATATTCTGTACATACCTTTCCACTAAGGCCTCGTAGTTCGGTGCTTTAGACCACTGCGCCACGTTCCACGTGCTGCTCTCAGTACGAGTTTACATTATAATGAAATATTCAACCGAATACTAATTGTCGCTACTTGCTTAAAATTTTCGTTTTGTCATAAAAAATCAATTGTTCTACAAATAAGTTTTTATCGAAGATTTATTTCTGATAAGTAAATTGTAAACTACTGACATTTTTTTACTTTTTCACTTGTTATATCAACTTATAGGTTACGTAACATAGCAGAAAAAAATTTTACAGGTGGCTTTATTGTGCTGAAAATTTTTTATAGGTTTCCCAGTTACTTTAAACTATTAAAATGTTTTAGCAGCTACTAGCATCATTTTTTTCTAGACTTTTCTCAAATTTTTGACTCTTTAGATCTATTGATACTTGGATTCATGGAATTTCAATTATTATCATCATGCATAATTCTTGGTTTAATGGGCATGCCGGATTAAAGAATTTCTCTTATAACAGGTGTTCGGTTATTTGATACATTTGAAATTTCATAATTTTCAGATCAAGTCTTAAAATTAAGCATCCCGTAAGTTATTAATTAGCATTGGGAATAGTTCCATGCTGACTACTTTAGATCTATTGTCTACTTGAAGATAGAAGGAAAAAAAGTCATTGTATTACAACCAAGATTGAACGCCATTTTTTTGATGTGCAATGCAGCAATTAATAAGGCGTCTTCTCAAAAAAGACAGTTATGTAATCAAAGGAAAATATCTTGGCCTTAAAAAATCGGAAAAAAATTCGAGTAAAAGTATGCCGCTCAAAACACTACTGGATTTTCCAAAAAGAAGGCATGATCTGCAAATATAAATCTGTTCAATTTGGAGCGATTTCCAACTTTTGATCTTCGAAGATCAAAAGTTGGAAAGCATGATTCCGTTGATGAAGCCGTGTATAAGTGATTTATGACATGAATGTACCAGTTGGAGACATCTAATCTGAAAAAAAAAGTATTTGATTAGGCAAAAGAGCTCGAGATAAGAGACTTCAAAACTTCAGAAGGATGGCTAGACCATTAGAAAAACAAGTGTGACATAGTATTTCACACTGTTTCAGGTAATTAAAAGTTTTGCATAACTGAAAAGCCGGAAAGTTTAAAGCACTCGCATTTAACAATACATCTGTCCTTCTTATCCCTGTGTTGAAAACCACAAACCAATTTAATTAATATACTTTCTGTTCATCAATAACTTTAAATTTCAACCAATAGACCAAGATGTCATCAAGGTATTAAAAACAATCACACAAATGCTATAAAAAAATCAGATTAAACGCATCAATACTGATGAAAATTTTTCTAAATGACATGCTGCATCTTCCAACACTGCCAGGAATTGTTTTAAAAAATCTGGTACTTCTAAGAAAAGCACAAGTCGAAATTATAATTGACGATGATCCCCTCAAAATACTTCTCAAGATCAAATTCGATACTATTTAGATTCTATGACAGACCAAGAAATTGTGGAATTCGTTTCACATATAGCAGTTTATTGAGCGTTTATCTTTATAAGGAGATCACTTAATGCTATATTTACCGTTTATTACTTCCTGTAGAACAAAAATCACCTTTTTTCAATGGCCGCTTTTATTGTAAACTAGTCTTTAAGAAAAATCGATACCAAATGAAAATTGTTCACTTTGAGTTGACTTTCGGTTTTTAACCGTTTATTCGACCTTATTTTCAATTTCCCTCGGTGGTTTGAATAACCAGGAGTCTACTAAAAATTTATGCGCAGGCTTGTTATAATATCCCTTAAAGCGATCTCTTTACGGAAAGAAAATAGCTAATTTAAAAGTTCTTTGAGGATTGTCGTGCAAGATTTGAAAATTTTAACCTTCTCCTTTTATTTAAAGATCTAGGAGGTAATTTTAGAAACATTTTATGGTGGGATATAAATCTAATTAAATGAAAATATAAAAACCTTTTGATTCCTGAATATGCAGAATTACAATGAAAATAAATCCATAAAACATTATTGTGCTTTCCTCCAGACTTTAATCGTTACACAATTTATTGTAAGATGCATTTAAATTCCATGCTATTTGATTTTTATAACATGTGAATTTATCTTAACGTTTTTTTTTTTTTTCTTCATAGATGAATCAGCGAAGAAGTTGAATCGGAAAAATAAATTATTGATAAAACTTTTTTAAAACTCTTTTAATAAATTTTTCTGATACTAAATTTAGACAGCCTTCAACATTGAACTATATAAACTTGAGTGCCGCTTTATTGAGATTAAATCTACAGCAAATTTCCATGTTTTGTGAACATCAAATATTTTCCTAAATCTGCTCTTTCCTACAACATCTTTGTGATAAAGCAAACTTTATAAGATTCAACTTCTTTGTGACTAAAGATACAACATTTACAAGATAAAAATATATTTTATCACGAAGAATCTTACAATTAATCACAAACTAAATAAAGCTGTAAGAAACATGCTGAGTTTAACTTAAAGTAGACACAATATGAGAGACACACAAATTAATACATGCGTTATGATATGCGCCGTCGTATAATTATTCCCAATGAATAACTTATCACCAGCAGAACGCTGTCATTATAAAACCGAAATATACCCGAACTATCTTAAGACATGTCTATGACGTAACTCATGACCTGAGTTAGCAAAATAAAAAGTATTCAAAAAATAGTTAGGGTAAATAGTTTAATTCAATAAATTGCAAACTTATTTCTTTTAAAATTTAAGTGCACATTCCAACAATTTTACATTAGCTTATAGCTTGATCCTCCGCAAAAAACGACAGTATGTTATTATTCTTATAAGCAACTACTAATCTTCGAATTCGGTTATTTATGTCCCGATAAATTGTTTTTTGGAGTGTGCCTGGCGCTCCTGCAATAATTTGAGCCATTATGTGATGATTTAGAACCGAATCCTTCTTTAAACTGTCGATAAACAACCAGATATGTGCATGGCGGTGTGAAAATGAGCTTGAGAATCTGTTTTGCCAGCCTTCTAGCCGGCTATTTTTTGTTGCAGATCATCGTGAACTCTAATATTAACGTTCTACAAGGCATACGGAAATTTTGTAGGAAGGTGTCTTCCGCACCTCAATTCGCCAGCATGATTTGTTTCGAAATAATCAAGAACTACTTGTTCTTGATTTTCCGCATGGTTACATAGTTCATCAAAAGCTTGAATGGTATCAGCTACAGGCACAAAGCTCAATGCATTGATCATTCTAATGTTTGTTCTGAACAGATTGTCAGTTAAATACTGTTGTGCTAGGCCAGAGTCTTGAAAACGTTTGAAAATGTTTTTGCATAGATGAAACAAACAGCCCTTTATGGGAACACCTGGATAAATTTATCCGAATGCATTTATTATTAAATGTTCGTAATCAATCAAAAAACTGTGTGGAACTACATGGTTAGTTAATGCTCGAATTTCCGTCAGCAATTTTTCGTATAATCCAAGTCTCTGACTCATTAAAAGTTCAACCACGACATTTCTTCCTTTTTTCAACCCATGAACACTACGCAGTTGTGAGAATTGGTGTGGAACAGTAGAAAAAGTTACATCCAATCGTAAGCATAAGATATAAATAAGCATTCTTTGTGAGTAAAGCTACCTGAACAAAGCACAATCCATTGATCTTTCGAGTTTTTGTTCTGAACACTTCTAAAATACGCATATGTTTATGAACAATAAAAATTAGTAAAAGAAAAGTTTCTTTTCGTTGGTTTTAGAAAAGGTTTTCTAGTAACTGACCATAAATAGAAATAAATTTGTTTTTCACCATACATCATAAATTATATATAAAAAAAAAAAATAAAAAAAAAAAAATCGGGAAAGTTTCAGCTGTAGAATTAATGTAGTACCACTCATCCATGTGATAAGGTACAAATTCTTACCAAAATGGAGATTTTTGTACATTAATTTTAAATAATATATTGCACTAGGTGGGTTTTTAGTTGAAAAGAGTTGGTTTCCCCCCATGAGCATACAAAGTCTGCATCCAACCCCTAATATTAATGTTTTGCTGAATTGATCTTTTGCCTTTCACATTGTCACAGGTTTATAGTAATCTTTTTATATAGTAGGGGTATGACTTTATTTTGTTTCTGAAATGTTGTTTGCTTTGCTCCGTGAAGACAGTATTGTCATGTTGGGAGTGAAATAAGTCTCTGGTTGTGATTTATTTTTTGTGTGGCGCTGGGATTTTCTCTAGATCTATAAGTGTGCCTAAAACCTATCTATATTTGGGGCATTTAAAACAGGTACAATGAGGTAGCTGAACTGTAAACAAAAGATCCACTTAATTTGTTGCATTTAATGTAACCAGTTTTGGCACACTGAATAAACCTGTGGTTGAGATTTACAGATTTTTAGCATATTCCACACAGAAAAGCTATTGGTGTTAGTAAAAGCATTGATATGAAATACAACAAGCAAAAAAAAAAAAAAAAAAAAAATATATATAGTAAACCTCTGACTCACTTGTAGCGCGACAAAAAATTTCTCCTACTTAAATCAAGAAAAATGATAATGTTTAGTTCTGCAAAAAAAAAAAAAAATTTTTCAGAAAAATAGATATTCAAACATTTAGAATAAACGAAAATAAAACTAAAGCTAGCTACCAACCAGTATAAGATATAAAGACAAAAAACTATCCATTCCCATAATTTTTTGAAGACCAGACTTAATTATCATCAGCTGTCATTTCATCTGTTCTGTTTGCACATCATTTGTCATATTAACTTGTGTTTGGTCATATTTTTTGTCAGCTAAAGAAGGATTATAAATAGCAATTATTCCTGTTAGGTTTTCCACATTGTTGAAATCAATGAACATGCATCTCTTCACGCAGTTTAAAAATTTTACCTTCAGCAGTCCATTGATGTCAGCAAAAACGAAATGAATATTAGGGGTATCCTTCACTAGGTCCTTTGCATATGCAAAAACCTCAGCACGTTTCTTTGTTAGGGATAGTCGTAATCTAACCATTGCATTCACAGGAATTTGAAAATCATTGGATTGAATATTCTATTCTGTGTGTTTTTATTTTTGACTGGACCAAGCGAGAACATCTTGTCAATCTCGTCATTAAGAAGGCAGGGGAATCATCAGAGTGTTTGATAGGACTGGTATTACGTCATTTGTGGTGAAAAGCCCTCAGCAACTACGCAGTACATGCGAGAGTATTGCTCATTATCGTCGATTTTTTCTCTAAGTACTCTGTTTACCGCATCTAAACAGATTACTTAAAAAAAAAACGCTTTAGCCTGTGTTGAACTGGATTGGATGAGTCTTTCTTCGAGGCTGTTTATTTTTGCTTCGAGCATGTCAAAACGTAACCCTTGTTTTGTCAAAACAGTATTTTTTTCTTTGATCATCGATGCATGTAGGTCTGTCTCTCTTTGACAGAAGTCAAAGAATATGCATAAAAGTCCATAATATGCATATGATTTACTATTTTGTTGAATAGATAATGGTTTGTTTTGTTGAGATTTGGCCGACATTTTTATTGCGATTTAAAAGATAATAAGCGGATAATTAAAAAATTATTTTGAAAATCGGCGTAGGATTGCAGGATTAAAAATTTAAGCTACTGGTTGATCGCCGATTGTTGAAAGAAAAGAATGAAGAACAAACATCAGTCATTGACCGATGAATAGTGGAAAATTTCGGGCTTTAAGTACATTGGCAATAAAAAACTATCATAGATTTAAAGGTATAATATGACCTTTTAAAATATAAATAAACTGCCAAAGAATATAATTACGGCACACTGATCACTCTGTAATCTCAAAAGTTATCTAAAATTTTTTGTTTTTCAATGTTCTCTGATATTATCAAAAGCTTGATTCACATTTTTGCAACTTTGAGATATTTGTTATGACAGGTGAATTTTTTCTTCAGTCTCAGTGAGATTCGTAAGATAACTGAAAAAAGGGAAAAACTGAAAAACCAAGGAATTTCACTACAAATTTAGCTGGTTAATACACGAAACAGTCTCTTCCTTCAGTTAATACATCAAGACATCTTTTGTGATATTCTTTCAAGGCATTTAACTTAAAATAGTTCACAATTCAACTCAAAATGAATAAACTCTCTTGTTATTTTTATACGCAGTGGATATTTACCTGTATGCGGTAGAGTAGTTATTTCCGTTATTTTACCGTAAACCATTCTGATTGGCTGAACTTTTATGACGTCAAGGAAACTCAGAGGAAGGTTAAGATACCGAACAAAGTTCACGACTTGTCAGCCAGCAAAGAATTTTGTTCATATGAAGCTTTTAAGGGTGCCATCAAACAATTTGAATGTAGTCAAAAGATGAGTTACATTATACATGATTCCAGTAAAATTGATTTAATGATCAAACGTGGCTATCAGTGTCAGAAAAACGACGAAATAAAATATTGCAAGATCACTTATGCTTGTCTGAAAGGAGGGAGAAACTACGCGTCAAAAACGGCAGGAACTCGTTCAAATCAAAGGTAAGTTACAGTGCTTTAGTTTAAGATTTGATTTGATTTTAAGGTATGGATAGACTAGGCCTGTTGAACATTTTAATCATCCTCAGTCAACACTCAATTCCCTGATTTCTCAAAGTCAAATCAGACAAAAACTTACTTAGTATTTACTCAGTCGGTTAGTGACAGTACTCAAGCGCTTGGCTTACCCTAAATCCTGATAATGGCAGTTAAGATTTTTCTTTCCTTGATATTTTATTATCATTATTTCATTGATTATCTTGTTTTTTATTTATTTATAATAATGGCAGAAGATCACCGAACTTGTTCGAACTTATTAAGAGCTGACCATTTATGGCAGGGCTCGAACCGGAGACTTAGAGCGCATATAAAGCCATATGTCCATATAGTCACACAAATAAGCTAGTCTGGTCACTGCGCGATTATACGGGCTGTTGCTATTGTTTTTTCAAAACAACTTGAAAAAAATATGCGGTGAAAAGTAGCAGACTGCATCTACATGGAAGCGCCAACAAGCGACCAAGGGGAATTTGCTGTTCATTCTTTAATTTTTGCTCTGGAATCAGATTTTCTTCAATACGATGATGCATTTTTGCTCTTGATTTTTTAATAGAAGAAGTTGGCAGTGAACCCGTTGAAAACGAATTTTGTTGTCCTTCTTGCTCTAAAGAATGCAAACCAAAAAGGGGGCTTACGATACGAGACATACATATCAACACTAAACACCCTAAAACGAGGTGCATCGTCTTTGATAATGATCTAATCTCCTATTTGAGTGGCTGTCTTATACGAAAATCAAAATAATAGTAACATGTTGATTAGTCGTTATTAGTCGTTAGTCGTTATTCCATTCAGTTGCATTCAACGCTGGTGTTGTTATTTCCTACATTGGCACATGTTTCAATCGGCGACGTTGTTTTTAAATTTATTGGGATTGTGATGTTGTTAAATCCGTATTATACGAAGATATCGATTCTGCGTTTCCACTTTGATAATAAAGAAAAATGACATTAAAATTTACATTGCTTTCGTATTACTTTCATATTATTCCCCAGTTATCACAAAATATATTATCATATATGCTTAAAACTTATAAGCCACAACAGATTATCCTGGAATATAAATAATACTTAATGTCACATTTTAAGGAGAGAAATCATCAGGCTTCTAAGCTATAAATGAATGGTGATTTTCTTTCAAAACAATTGAAACTAGATTTTCTTCAAAACGTTATTTGCAAAAAAATCTTCCTCCAAGACGTTTTTTTCTTCAAGATATTTTTTGTTTTATGTAACAATATTTTCTTCGAAAAATTTCTAATCACAGTTTTCTTCATTATTATTTGATAAAAAAAATTATTTATGTAATTTTTTTTTTTTTTTTTTAGTTTTGAGCCCAAAAAATTAATTACAGACACTAAAAATTAATTTTTAGTTTGTCTCTATCGATATTAGTGTCTATTAAATTAGTTAAAGTGGTAATATTAGCTGGAATGGCACATCTGTTGCCTCTAATACCTTGGAGTCATTTAAAGAACTAAAAATTCCCTTATTCTCATTTATGGTAAAAATAGCAAATCTTCTTTTCGTGTTCGATTCTATAAAAATCTTCAATTTCGAGTGAAACTTGGACAACTCATAAGCATTTAAAAATAAATTTTGATAATGGGAAACTTTATGTTCCATCCCATAAAACGCAAAAAGTATGGTAAGTATTCTATCAGTTATCAATGCATCTTTGGTTGGAATAAATTTAAAAATCTGCAGCCAGAATCTATAAAGAATTTCTCCACGGAGTATAAAGTGCGTTAAATACTTACTAAGTGTACATTTACACTTTTCTATGCCATACAATGTTTGTACATTTCTAGATTTTCAAGCATTATACTTGAAAAGAATCTGAGAGACTTGATCAAGTCAAATTCCAACAGGTGGTTTTAAGCTCTATTCTGATTATTCCTTGCTTATGCTCATGACAGTGAGTGGATGAAAGAATCAAATGAAAATATGGTTACGAAAAGTATTGAAAATTTTAAAGTAATCTTTTTTGACTGTTTCCCCATGAAAGAAGTCTCAATTGTACTCACAAGCCAACCTTTAGGTGTAAACATAAATTTGTTTAGCTTGAGCAGGCAATACTTCTTAAAGAAATTTTAATTTATAAGAATTTAAAAAATCATATCGCGGATAGCCTAAAAGCTAATCTATGAATATGAATGAAATCTTATAGCTAAAGTAAGGAAATTTAGGCTATCTATGTTCCTTGCTATTCCGCATATCAATATCAGTCAATATGCTCTTTGATGTTTTTTTATTTCTAATATCTTTAGATTGTATTACAATCAAAGACTAAACAAATATTGGGTTTAAAAGCGTAGTAACGTTTAAACAAATATGGCAACACTATTTCAATCAAGCTTGGTGGCTTTATTCAATGGATTTACTGAAGGATAATATCATCGTTCATTTAGTTACAAACTAAATGAAACCTTTACTAATGTATAAGTGCGCTGACATTTATTAATTAATTATATAAGCATGACAGGTGGTTATAAAGTTACGAATCAGCAGATCGAACTGGGAAACTTACAAATATTGGTATTATTTAAACTTGTTTATAGATACTGACATAAGACCAGTCAAGCACGAATTAACAAAGTGTTAACCCATATATGACACCATGGTTACTTGATTTTGCTTTATAAGGTTAGTGTGTGCATACACGCATAGATTAACAAGTAAATTAAGATATTTTGTAACATGTTTTTACATATAATCATGATATAAAAACATGTGCCTTAGCACTTCTGCAGCAGTTCTTCCAAGTCGTAAATTGACCCCAGCAGTCGTCTAACTAGAACATCTTGGATTCCAAAAATTTTTTGTAATTTGTTTATAGTTTTACGTTGTACCAAGATTTTTGCAAAATGGTTTGGAATTTACTATGTTTGGTTTTTAACTAAGATTTAAACTTTTTTGGATTTTCCTTTAAAAAAAAAAGCCGGTAATTCTTATCACACACGTTTTTGAATAGGATTAAGGTCCTGTTAATTTACAGTTAAAAGTGTAAAAGGGACGTTTGTACAGAAAGTTCTGTTTTTAAGCATGTCAACCAGTAAGTGTGTTATGGATAAACTGTAAAAACTTATCCGATGACAATTATTTATATTAAAAAAATATTTTGGCCACCCATTCCGTCACATATGTATAAAACCACTCATATGCAAACAGATCCATGTCACTCATCAATTAAATCCATCTACTCACAAACATGTATATACCTTTCTATGCATTCATTCTCTCTAGGCATAAAGGTTTGAATTATATTGGAATAGCATATAAAATTATGATTATGCATACTTTATATTGGAGGCTTTAAATACAATTTCTGATAATTTTTTTTGGAAATTTTCCGATATTGGTCAAACGTATTATTTTTCCTTTTTCTATGTCTCTTATTTGCCATGGTTTTTTTGGGGCTAAATTTTTACTAAAGCTTTTTGTTTATTAATGCTTCCTCATGATCAAATTTTGCTTGCAGGATGAACTTTAGTCCAATCTGTATTTTGATATTGCCTTTTTTTATGTTTAACGTGGAAGAGCCAAGAAATAGTGTAAGTAAAATTTCCAGAAAAGCCCCACGGATTTAAAGCTTTCATTTGAGCATTTGAGTGTTTATAAAATCTATAAAGCGTTTAATTTTTCTTCCAGGTACATATTTACTCATTTACTA
>JAUZNK010077133.1:0-13514 GCA_035046665.1 Euphysa ruthae | reverse complement strand
TAAACAGAAAATTTTCCAACCTTTGTGAGTGGTTTGTCGATAACAAACTAAGTGTGCACTTTGGAGAAGAAAAAACCGAGTATATCCTCTTTTCTTTTAAAATTAAAGCTATAAAAGCAGATCACTTGAATATAATTTATAGAGGCCCATCCATTAAACAAACAACATATCTGAGTAAAATAGCTAGGACGCTTAATAGATTAAACCCTGAGTGGAAAGACAATGGGTCTCTATGTTTTAAATAAAATTAATTCCTAACTTAGATTTTTGCATAAAAAACAATCTTTCTATCACCAGCCTTAAAGCATGTTCTGTGTAATGTTCTGATTCAACCTTATTTTGACTATGCATATTCTGCATGGTATTTAGGCTTCAACCAATCACTTAAAATTCGTTTGAAAGGTGCACAAAATAAATGTATACAATTTTGTGCACAAAATAAATGTATACGATTTTGTTTCAACATGAATAGTCTTGCCTATATTTGGTACTGAGCAGTATAGAGCCATAAATTCGCTGCCTGTTGATATGAGTGTTAATCAGGGTATTGCTTCACATGCATTTAAATTCTGCAGTAGACCCAACGTAAATTATATGTCTGAAATCTTTAAAATTTATGAAAATAGAAAAATCCAACTACGCAACAACCATCTAAGCTTAGATACACCCTTTTGAGAAGATCTACCATGGGAAAAAATTGTCTATCATGAAAAAGTCACTTTATACGGAACAAGCTTTCTAATGAAATAAAATTAATCACAAACTATAATTCAAGGAGACATTTTCTACCTCTCTGAATATAGTTTGCAGACCTAATAAGTATAGATTATAATTCTGTAAAAAACAGCGTTTTAAATATTTACATATGTTATATATATATATATATTTTTTTTTTACGGGTCAAAATATGCTATCCGGCATCAAGACAATTCTACGTCAGAAATCTTTTTCTCTTTATTTTATACGGAAATTAGTAAAATTCCCGATTGGAAGAACGCAGGGAGTGTCATAGAAAAAAAAATTTCGAAAACGTTCAGATTTTATTTTAGATTTTTTTCATTTAAAATCCAAAAAAGTGACTAAAATTATTTAAACTAATTAAATTTATTTTTTTCGTATGAAACTTTATAATCTGCCTTCTTTCTTTTGAAATTTTGTAAAAATCTTCATATTAAATTATTGTGATGTAAATAAAATAAAAGACATTATTTAAATTCAGTATGTCATAAACATTTCTATTATCAATAGTTACCAAGAAAACTTAAATGCGAAAGCCCAAGGCAAACCTAGCAGATCGGAGCTAGAGATCTACTTGTCTATATATATTTATTTTATAGATTTATTTCTAGTTTGCAGTAAAAAAGGTAACGCATAAATGCGTATATGAATTTCTAACTCCATAAAATATCAGGAAAAAATCATGGCTGAGTCTTCAGATAGAAGGTAACACTAATAACTTAGGCGGGATAAGGGAGGAATATGAAACTTTCTAGAAAATTGAATAATTTCCATTGTTAAATGTGTGAAACTTACTCTTAATAATATAAATAGAGAATATATTTTTATATTTTTATCTACAACATCACTGTGTCGAATATTCAATTAAGTAGGTTTGTATTGACCCTATCCGATTTTCATACAAAAAATAGAATTTCTAACGTATAATTGTCTGACAGCAAATTGCCCGCTGGAGAATTGTCTCACGGCGAATTGTACACTGGAGAATTGTCTGGCGGCGAAATGCCGCTGGAGAATTGTCACCGGAGAATTGCTGGCGGAGAAATGTCGTGATCCCATTTATATATCTCTTTGCTATAAGACCAATTTGGGGAAATACCATATCCATGAGCTATTTAATACCCAATCAAGCTACTGAGTGCTACCTAAATTACAAAACCAATGATCCTGTGTTTTATTATTTCACTCCCATGACAGTATTTACTATCAATTTGCAATAATGAAAAGCAGGTTATGGAATAGGAAAGGGTTATCACTAATAGTTAAAACAATTTCAAGGTGAATTAACAAATCTTAACAGCAAGAAATGCAAATTACACATAAACAGAAACAAATTTAATCATAGGTGTAAACAAGTGAAAATTTCACACAGCCTTTTGTTACTTATCTTCCTGTTTTTGAAGATCATATGTATTTGTCTACAATGGACATTGGCCACTTTTTTAACAAGAGGAAGCAAAATCATTCAGGCTTCCACATTTTTTTTATTTAGTCTTATGCGGCATGTGATAATTGAATGTGATAATTTTCACAATAGCCAATTAGACTACTTTTTAAATATCTCCAACATTTCTTACCTTTAATACTTCTGACTTATACTTTAACATGCTGTTTTTTCTATTTTATTTATGCTAACTTTTTGATTGTCCTATTAACCATTTTGCACCACTTCATTTTTCAATAGTCACGCCCTGGTGCTTTTGTGTAATTTTCCATTACAGAAAATATTTAATAAATGGTTAACTGTAAAATATGAAGCAAAAAATGATCTAGCTTAATAACTTTTTTTTTCAATATTTGTCAAGTCTAATCCCTAGCGCTTACGAAAAATCTAATCCCTAGCGCTTACGAAAAATCTAATCCCCAGCGCTTACAAAAAAGTAAAAGAAAGTTTGACAATATAACTTTTCAATGAAAGCTGAGAGCACATTTTAGCGGAACATTCGACAAAACCTAGCAAAATTTAGAAAAAAAAAAATTCAACTAATCTCAACATGTCTGCATGGGCAGCATCGGGATTTGAACTTGTGGAGTATCACGAGTAACCAAACATTATTAGGGTATTCAGTATTTGCTACGGTAAAGGCAATAAAATTTAGTAAAAAAGTTTCACTTTCAAACAGCATAAAGATTTTTACTCCATAGCGCTCTTGTTTATTTGGTATGCACATGCCAGCGACATATCCAGAGCCATTTTGATACCGATATGGGCACCTAAACTCTGGCGCCAAAATTCTAAAACTGTAAATAATCTAATAAATCTAGGCTATAAATATTTTTAAAAATTAGTGCTATATATCTAAGATACTACTTAGATAGTAAAAACAGTTTTCTTTTTGAGCGAATACATGTCTACATGTTGCGTGATATTGGTTCAAAACATTATTTGGAATTGAAAGTGAAACTGACAAGATTTGACTGCATATACACAATCCAAATGTCAGTTGCATGTCGATTGTATTTATGTAGATTTTGTGATAAAACCAATGTAAAAAATAGTGTTCTTTTTTACAGTATTCTTTTTTAAACATAACATTAACTACAACTATTTTTAAATCAAACATTATTTGTTTATACTAAAATAGACAGTAAATAAAATTAATCCTAAGAAATAAAAGAGAGGATAAAGTTTTTAAAATAAGTTAAACTTTAAAACTAATTGTTTAAAAAAGAAAGCACATATTTAATCTTACATCTTTATAGAAAAATCTACACGTTCCTTTTCTGAAATCAAGGATAATTAACAAGTTATAATTTGAATATGAGAAACAGCGAAGAGCAAGTTTAGAAATGATTTATTAATCAAACAGTATTTTATAATGTAGTGTCTGGGCGTATACATATACTACTAAGCTAACAAGTTAAAGTACCAGTGAGTTAATTAGCTTCATTTTATACTTAGTAAACATACACATAACAAAAGAAATATCCACATAGACGAATTCTGATTTCTTTTGTTATTTTAATCTTTAATAAAATCTAAACTAGCGTCCAGACAGCTGAAAATGTTTTTGCTTTGATTTCATTAATTCACTGGCTCTTAAGATCTTTATTCACAAAGTTGAAGTCTAGCAATTAGAAAAAAAAGCATTTATTTTAGAATTTCAACGGGATGACCTAAAACAACTGGAATGTGTTAAAATACAAAATGACTTACCAAAGTACATGCTGACCAGTCACTACTGCTGTGAAATAACATTCGATAGCGAACTTATTCAGGTGCAAGCGAGACAAGTCTGCTTCTCAGGAAGAAAGCAGTCAAAAAAAATCATCATGCACACAAAGAAAATGTTTACCAGTCACTACTGCTGTGAAATAACATTCGATAGCGAACTAGACAAGTCTGCTTCTCAGGAAGAAAGTAGTCAAAAAAAATCATCATGCATACAAAGAAAATGAGGTTTTTCGTCACATGTAAAGTTCAAATAATTCTGCCAATGATGCTACACATACAAATGAACAAAAACCTACCACAAACAAGTTAATGGCTTCATTGGATTTGATGGTAGGAGTTAGCTGTAGTTCATCAAGCACAACATAAATTGGAGACCATATTTCCTTTTGCCATTAATTCTGCTAAAGAAATCGAATGACTCTGCTCAATATGCAAGGAATATAGCAAAGGTGAGTTTTGGCAAAACAAAGCTATAAAGCTTCAAAAACATCCATAAAGAACATTCTCTGAACATTAAGTATAAAAAAAAACATGTAATCTCTTCGAGTAAACGAGATGAAATGAAAAGGGTATTATCTACCAAGGGAAGCGTTTACAAACAAATTATAAACAATGACAAGGTTAAAAGAACCTTCAAAGTTTCCAGGAATAGTAGCGTGATTAAAAAGTTTTTAAGGACAACGCATTTTATTATAAAAAAACTATTGACAGTTTGGAAACCTATGAAGTATTCTTCAGTAAAATCTGCAATGTTTCGTGAAGCACAGACTGCCGATGGTTTAAACATGCTAAGTTATTAAAAGTGCAACAACAAGATGGTTATCACACGGTGAGGCATCAGCAAGAATAATTTCAAGGTTTAAACAATTAATAGATAGCTTGGACAAAACTATTTATAAGAAAAATGATCCTGGACTGCAAGGGAATCGAAAGCAATTACTAGATCCCGATACTTTTTTTTTGGTGCTGCTTGCAGAAATTTTAGCACACATAAACAAGTTCTTGAAGTTGTTGCCGTCAAAAAATTTAGTATATTCAACTATTAACTTCAAAATCAACCAATTAAAACAAGTTCATAATAATATAATTCTAAATAATGGTCCTCTTTTTAACGCTCACTCAGTAGCATTCATCCGGCTGTCTGTAGAATGTCTAGGTCTTGCAAGAACGTTAAGGCGAAATAATCTGCTGCAAGAAAATGTTGAAACTGAGATACCAAAATTTAAAAGAAATGTAAAGTACCCTTTCGTGGTTAGTCTCATAGAAGATATAGAGTCAGGAAATGATGAAGTTTTTCTAGCTTCTGAGGTTTTCAAGACACGGAGCAACCAACAAGATAGCAACAGACTCCCCCAGGTAGTAAAATTTGCCCAATTTTATGGCAATCCAAAACTAGGTGTGGTAGATAGCAATGATGTAATTTCACCAGCTTTATTCGGTCAAATCAATGTGCATGAATCTTTCAAGTTATTTTTTACGGATTTTAACTTAGTTTGTAAAAGTCTTGAAATTCAACAAAACGTTAAGATTTGCTCTTCAGTCAAAGATGGAAAACTACAGAAAAATGACATCGACAGCTACGAAAATGAGCATCTTACTTCAAGTAATGATATTTATAAAGAATTGCCGAAACGTTATGATAGAAGCCAGAATACTGAAATGATGAAGTTGTTGAAGTTGTTGCTATTAATTACACCAATCACTGCTAATGTAGAGTAAGGGTTTTCAACACTCAAACTAATTCATATAAAACAGAGAAACCGTTTGACAGTAGCTTCACTTGATAAGTTGATATATTTCATTTCAGCTGGTCTGGAAAAACTTGACAAGTCCTGCTACAAAAAACCTATAGAAATTTATCATGATACTGGGGATCGACGCATGGTTCATTAGATAGAAAGAGACTTTTTTTACTTTATATTTTTGGTGTTGAGGACAAACTTTTTTATTTTTCAATTTCATATTTTATTCTTATTTTACATAAAATATGCCTCATTTTACATTTACAAGACATGCCTTGATGATTAAATTTTCCAAGGACGCACATCCATTCTCCACATGTTAATGTTTTTTGTTATCTGTGCAGGAGAATTAAATTATACAGCCCTAAAAAAATGGATATATAAGAAATGGTAGAACTTTTTATATTCTGCGAGTAAAATGTATCGACAAAATAAGAGAACCACAGCCATAGTAAGTGTAGATTTAGCTATTCTAGAGTTACTATTTAGAGCAAAACTTCACCCCCACAGCGCATCGGGGGCATGCCCCCAAACCCACCAACTGCTTTTAAGAGCATCTGCAATGTTCTATATATAAATCTTATATAAACTGGTATGCCCAAATAAATCCTGGAAAACCCAATCGACCTTTCTATAAGGAAAGGTACTCATCATTCCCAAAGTGTTCCAAACGAGTGTAATTTTCTTTGAACTTTGAAACTAAAGATTCCAAAAAATAGCACAGCTTTGAAAAATCATCGTTGTTATTGAGTCATTAGTCATGATTTTGGCATATTTATTGGTAAAAGCTGTAACGCTGTCAATAATTTCATCTGTCAAATAATTATTTACAATATTGAATGGGCTGACAGGATTTTCTGGCTCAATGCTGGCATGCAGCAAAGTAAATTTGAATCGATCATGTCTTCTAATATCACGTCCATGATAACAAACTTTGTCACAAGCATGTCTCGGAGTTTGCACAACTTTCTTAGGAGTTTGATCAGACTTAGAGTTACTTTCTGATGGAGGAACAGTTTACATCATTGGGGTTGACGAAGGACCTGAAACTACATGGTCTGCACTGCCTGTATCTTGAGCCTGAGGGATAGGTGAATTATGTAAGTATAGAGCAGTAGAAATAGTCTCATCTATACTTTCCTCATCCCCATCAAATGAAAAGTGGCATTTCTCAATTTATCGGCAAATGAGAAAGAAAAAAAAATTTTTTCAAAAACATCATTGATATTGGTGAAAAAAAACCTTAGCAAGTTATTTCAATGTTAGAGCTACCTTCAAAATATTTTAGAAATGTTCTGAAAAGGCTAAAAAATATTTACTATGATATTCAGAAACAACAGATTCTGATGCAGTGGTGCAATGTGACTGTAAATTGTCAATAAACTGTGCAACGTCTTTCTCTATATTTTAAAAGGACCGAGTCATTTTGAAGGAAATAAAAAACAGAAAAATGTTGATTTATCTGGATCACTCTAACACTCCATCAATTGACAGGACCCGCCTGCTACACATGCGAGTATTTTATGACTTTCATTCTTACGATAAATACTGATTGCTCTTGAAGAATTTGCTGCCTAGGCAAGGCAGACGGTAATTAACGTTATGAAGGATGGTACAATCCATTAAAAATTTAAGATTTCAATATGGTAATTACGCCTTTATATACCAGAATATTTCAAAAGTACTTTAAGCTTCAAAAAAATAGTAAATCTTGATAAATTTTTAAGATTATGAGAAGTATCAAAAAATAATTTATCTTAGAGGAAAGGGTGATCTTAGAGGAAAGGGTGATCTTAGAGGAAAGGGTGATCTTAGAGGAAATTTGACAAAAGTAATTCAAATAGCTTATGAAAAAAAAATACACATGCTGACACTTTTCAAATAAAATTATACAAAATAAATCAATCTTTTAACAAAATAAGAAAAGCTAAATTTATTAATAACTATGCTAATAATGGCGAAGGCTTAATTAGTTTACTAAGGGTGATACTGGAAAGGTAGAAGTAAAAATTTCAAAGGGGGCTGATAGATGAAAAAAAAGAATTCATAAAAAATTATGTAATAAAATATAAAAGATCAATGGTTATGAAAAATAAAATGAATAATAACTCAACAACTAAAAAATAAACTAAAAATGTAAACTATAAATATATTAACTTACATAGGTTGGTAGAACTCCACGTGTTACATTGATGTATTGAAAAACAGTTTTATCAGGTTCTATAGATAGATCACATATTAACGAAACTACCATACCATTTGAAGAGCTTGTATTTCTAAATAAAAATGCATTGGCCCCTGTAATAGTAAATTTCAAAAAATAATCTCTGTAACTAAACTTAATTATAGCTTATAAATCTTATAAATATCGTCTATCAAATGAGTTATTATCTTACTACCACCAAACGCTTTAAATATTAGTACAGTTAAACTAATTACAGCAACTAAGATCACAATATTCCATTTTTTTCTTCATTATATAGATTTGATTAAAATTTTGAAAAATTGACCCACTTGATCTAGGTTCATTAATATTTTTCAGAATGGCAGACAGGCAAAAACTACGAGAAATATTTCCTAACATCACACCGAGTTTTGATAGAATCAAAATATGTTCTTTAAGAAAAACAGTAATTTTACGGATCAAATTAAGACTTGTTCATGAGCTCTGAATTCAACTTTCAAAATGGCTGATATGCAAAAGTTATCTGAAAAAGAGCTTGCTAAATCATCATAGAAAAATCATAGAAATGTTCTTGAGAAAAAGTAAAAAAACACAACTTTTGGACCAAATTACATTTAAACGGGGTTTGACTATGGCTTTGAGAAAATTCGAAGAATGGTTTAGGTGAGTGATAATGATTCTACCAAAGTAAATATGCCTAAATAGACATCAACAACAAACAAGACAGATTGTGTACAAGTAGAGCAGTATCCTTTAATAGGAATATCAGTCATCAAATTTTTTTTGAAAAAGATTCTTTTTAGTTCGTTTTAGTTTTTATTGCAGTATATATAAATTTCATTCATATTTTTAATTTTCCACTTTAGCTTCAAGGTTTTATGTTTAAAAAAAAATAGTAATAACCTGACAAATCTCTATAATTATACCCTTTAAAATGGCCTGGATTTAAACAAACAACCAATTGTTAATTTTAATTGCTGATTTTATTTACGCAATAATGCAACGTCAACTTTTAGATAATTAGAAATTTAGATAAATGTTGAATATTTTCTTAGTTTCAATAATAACATTTGACGTTTTTGAGTGGTGGATTTTAAACAATGGGCAAATAGAACAATTGTCACTCGCTTAGCACGGAGAGGTACGGTGATTGAAGCCACGGCCCACCAAATTTCTTTTTACTTTTAATTTTTGAAGATAGCAAATTTTATCATACATTGTCAAGTACTTTAAGATTACTTTTTAAATCCACCAATTAAACAAATCTTGACTGGTATACAGCTATAGTATAATAATAGCATATTAAAATAATCTCAGAAAAAGGTTCGTTTTTTGAAAAACAGAATTTCCGAACAATAAAATTATCATACCATAAAACTATTTTTTAACTCTTCCAAGAACACGAAGGTTAAATTTAAGCTAAACATGACTTAAGTGAAGAAAAATTTGCAAAAATAGAAGAAGAATTTTATGTGATATTTGCATCTTAAATTAAATATACATAAATATTGTAGATATTTGTTAAAGACATCAGTATTATAAATCTAAACTAAATGTCTTTGAATTGGAGTGACTGGCTGAAATATTCTATTGAAATTATTTTTGAAGTGTAAACACAACTATTATTATTATGATTGATGAAGTATACGCGAGATTGTAGCTATGACAATATGGCAATTGAAAAGATAATATAATTAGTTATTGCTTTAATAAATTATAAGATATAAACAAGATTAATAATACATTTTAAAATTATGGCTTTAAAATTAAAAAGGACTAAAGTTATTTTATGTTTGTTAAACATATGATAAAAAATAGACATACATACATATTAGCCAAATCTTGACGGGTATACAGCTAGTTTGTAAATGATAGTGAATTCATAAATTCAGCAAAAGCAGTTCAAAAAAACTAAAAACAAATAAATACCTGAATGAAAGTGTTAGATTTGAAGTGATAGGTGAGGTGAAATTCTCATTGTATTTAAACTGAGAACTATCTTTAGGTCCAAGACTTTGACAAATATCCACCGATTCGTTTGTGAAACGTGATGACTAAATAAATTAATGAAGAAAAACATAAAATTGTGTTTCACAATTTTTTTGATATCTATAAGTGTTGTAGATTATAAAATTTGCAAGATATTTCAACAAAATAACTTCTTTATTTTCCTTGTTATGTAGTTTAATATTTTTGTGACTACGAGGCAAGAAGCTAATGAAGAGTTAAAACTCTAAACTTACAATACCAAAATGCTGCTCACATGCTGACTGGGGATACCCAGATTTGGTTATTATTATTTTTATTAACTTATTTAACGCTGGCTCAAAACGTAGTATTACAATCATATAAATTTATAAACAAATACAGACCAAACCAATTTTTTTTTTTTTTTTTTACTTAATTAAAACAATTATATAATATATTACAATATACTTTTGAAAACTTAATATATTATAACATACCATACATACTTTCTCTACATTTCTTAATACAAGATTTAAAGGAGGCAGTTGTTTCTGGTTCTTTGTATATATTCGGAAGTGAGTTCCAAATAATACTAGCCTTAAAAACTATGTATAGCTCGCAAAGTCCTTTTGTGAGCTCGCTTAATGAGACCAATATCTTTTTTACAACAGAACATCCATATCAGAGGATATTGAAAAGATGGTAGGAGGTATGTATTTACAGTAGTTCTCAACTGTTTTAATGTCCATACAATTTTTCAATCTAAAAAGTTGACTAACTTTGTTATTTGCAATTTCACAAATAGTCTTGATATGTTGGTGAAAGTTTAACTTCCTGTCAATATATAAATCTAAGTTTAGCAAACTCCTTACTCACAAAATTTTTTTCTTGTATATAAAAGGTAATTAAATTTAATTTGAAACTTATCTGGATTAGCTACAAGTGAGTTTTTTGTTAACCAATCAATGATTTTTTTTAAATCTATAATAAGTTTATCAATGACAGTTTCTAAGGTTGCTTCACATACGTAAATAGTATTGCCATCCGCAAAACTACCGATGTATGTCTCTTTGATAAAATAAATCATTAATAAATATGTTAAACAATAATAATGGTCCTAAAATAGAGCCTTGAGGGACTCCCAGAACTACATTTAGCCAAGTACTAAAAATAGAACTTAATTTCACTCGCTGTTTTCTATTACTCGAATAAATTTGCATAAATTGTAGACTTTTCATGGAAAACCCATATGTACTAAATTTAGCTATTTGGAGATCGTGTCAAATGCAATCAAAAGCTTTTGAAAGGTCGATTAACACCGTCCCTATAACTCCTTTTTTGTCCAAACATGTCTGCCACTTATTTAATAATCTAATAATAGTGTTGTGCAGAAAAATGTTTTCTAAAACCTCCAAGAAATTTTGAAAAAATATTATCATAAATAATCCGTTCAAAGACCTTTGGTATGGTTGGAAAGTTGCTTATGGGACGATAACTATTTTTTATCTCTTGTGTCTCCCTTTTTAAAAGTTGGCAGAATGTAATGATATTTTAATTCATCAGGGAAAATAACCTCCTGTATGGCATTATTTATGCAATCCGCTAGGTATGGTGTACAAATATCTGCAACAAATTTCAAATCTTTCTGAAGAATAACGTATTTCCATTTTTTAAAGAAAGGATAGTTTTATGAACAGTTTCAGGTGAAATGTGTACAAAAATATGTTATTTCCAAAACACTGGGGTGGTTTGCATATTTTGTTACTGCATTTTTGAAAGGGTCATTTTAATTCTGACTAGGTAAACCGCCCCAATCAAGTATATTCAAAGATCCTGTGATAAATGTAAAATAATTATTAAAATAATTTATAAAATTTTTTTGTTCCGTGAGATCATAATAACATTTTCTTTAAGAACAACTTTTTCTTTTGTGTTGGTTTGTTTGCTAGAAAAAAAGGGAGCGCAAGCTTGCCAAAATGACTTTTTTTTTATTAGTATATGAACACTAGAAAAGAGAGATTTATTTTCCTTTCTATTGCATTGAGAACGTCACTTGTTATAGGCATTTTAAGACGAGCCCATAATCTCTTTACGAAGGATTTTCAAAACAAAAAACTTGTGGTTCCCTTGGAGAACCTTTTCCTTAAACGGAGCATGTTTATTTAAAGTTGAAATAAATATTGAGTCACAGATATTATATAACTATATCCCTCTTGCTTTAATTAAATTAAAACTGAGATCATGTCTAAAACTATCAACATCAAATTGTTTATAATTTCTATATGACTAAATTAATAGCTTAAGTTTTTCAAATGGCAATTTAAACATAGAATAAATAAAATGGTGGCAATCATTTAATCTTATTTCAAAAGTATGATTATGTTTCAAGGATGTTTTTTTATTTATAAAAATGAGATCAACACAAGTACCTCTAGAAGCTTTAAAACAAGTTTTTCCTTTAACTAGTTTGCTTAGGTTATAAGTAGCCATAAAGTTAATGAGCACGTGATTTGTTGGTTCTAAATTCATGTCACCAATTATAACATAGCTATCATATTTATTAAAATAGAAATCTAATAAATCAGATAAATTATTACCAAAACTATTATTTAAGTAGGAATATGGATTGTATATAGAAATGATTACCCATATTTTATCTTTAAGTGCAATTTCTAAAGGGATGGCCAACAAGCTTCGACGGAAGTAGGTTTGATCTTACTAACACCAGTAGGCCACCACTAAGATGGGATACATCCAATCGATAAGGTTTCTTAAAGCCATCAGTCAAAAAATGATTTTCTTAGGATTCATTTAACTTGGTTTCTGAAATTGCTAAAATGTCAACATGTTTATTAACCATATCAGAAAGAAGATAAAACTTATTTTAGATAGAATTTATATTAATGTAGGAAAGGATCGGGTATAACGGTTTTTCATGTTTAAATTTATTCAATCTAATAAAGTCTTTAGGGAAACTTTGTTCACTTAAAGATAAAGAATGGCTATCAACATCAAGCTCAAAAATTAAGGGTGGTCAAATAATAATTAAATTAAAATAACACCATGCGAGAGAATACTGGTACCTTGAATGTTTAGATGGAGACCACTTTGGTTTATATGATTTTGAGGTAAAATACTATCATGTTTAAGAAAGCCCATGTTAATTTCATTACACATAATTTTAAGATTTTGTTTACTTCATCGTCTTTATTTGTTAAGTTGTCATTTCTCGCAACCAGCTCTGATATTACAACTTCGTTATAATTTGTTTTACAAGATTTTCCCAACTCCATGATTTTTTTGCAATATCGTCAGTCAATTTTTTTGACGAAAGGTCATTTGCACCACAATGTAAAATAATCGTCTTTAAATTTTCACGAAGTGCTGGTTTAGCATAATCGTACATATCATAAGTTTTCGCATCAGAGAAGTTTCTAACCATTATGGGTTATTCCAAGCAAAATCATCTAATGGCCCCATGTGCACCATGTCAGATATTGATAAAAATCACTTATTAACCTTCATAAAACTAAACCCTCCTGAAAATTTCAGCTTAATAGCTCAAATATTTCTTAGTTTATACCTATTTGAAGAATCGGAAAATTTAAGAAAAATAAATTTTTGGCATTTTTTTTTTTTAAAAAGTGCAAAATTCAGACTCTAATAACTCTTAAAGCATATCTTCTAAAGGTCTGTAAATTGCCAT
>JAUZNK010077132.1:0-30032 GCA_035046665.1 Euphysa ruthae | reverse complement strand
CTTCATCTTCTTACATAAAATCCGAATTTTCCAAATAAAATAAAACTTAACCTGAATTTCATCCTCTTTGTTATCTTGTACGTGAAAATCGTAAAATCCTTGCTAAACGTTAAAAACATAACATGGCATACCCTTGCTTGAAACACACCTTCTTACTCCGCAATTAACATTCAAAAAAGTAAATAACTCAACAAAAATTTAGACGGATAATGACATAATCATGTAATACCGTAACACTGAAATCCTTACTCACAGAACACATGCTTACTTACAGAACACTCCAGTTTATGGTTTATAAGGTATTGTGATAGAATTCAACTATTGAAAAAGATATTATTTATTACTGAACAAAAAAAATCATTATAAAAAGTAATGAAAAACTTGCTTATATAAAAATACAAAATAATTTTATTTGATATGATTATTAAACGAGTGCGCGATGTAATGTAATTACTGCAGGATATCATTACTTGCATAAATATTTCAAAGAGATTGGTGAATAATGAAAGAACATGTGACGTAATTTCAGTACACAACTCAACGTCTTTTTTGATTTCTTAAAAAAATTGATACCTTAGTTACATTTTATGCAAAACTCTACAAAGAGGCTTGTTTATAAAAAAAATAAATTTAGTCTAGGCGAGGGTTTTTTTTTTTTGTTTCTATTGGTTATAAATTAATTTAAAAATTTTTGCGTTCTACATTAATAATTAGCTTGAAAAAGGGTTTTTTGAATCCATGTTAATTGAACATATATTGGTAACAAAAGCATGCAACAAATTCAAAACAGGACGTGGAATTTCATGCCAATTGCTTTTAAATTTTGATTGATAAGTCCGGAAAATTTAAAAAAACGATGTGTTACCAAATATTTAGGGTTATTGAATAGTCTTTTTTTAAAAAAAAAACAAGACAGTGATAATTGAGGTTTTTCGTTTAAGTATTATAACCTTTTGATAATAAGAAGCAAATATTTGACCAGACAAAATCAACATTTATTCCGTGGGATGAGTAATATTTAATAGCGCAAATTCTAGTAAAATATTTACTCATCGAGGCGTGAAAAATTGACACCTCAACTCCTATATAACACAATTATAGTAATATCTCAAGAAAATAAATCAACATAAAATATATTCATTCCAGCCATAGAATGAATAGCAACATAAAAAGACTGAATATATTTTAAAGCTGGTTTAAATGAAAACAAGTTTCTATCAAATTAGTTTTCCACAATTTATTATTTATTTCGTTTTACTAATAAATCCTATAAAAGCTTAGAGAATAATTAACAAAACCGTACAACTTTTTTGCTATCCCTTCGCTATCAATTGCCTCCTTGTAACAATATGCACCTAAAAAATTTTTCTTCTTCCACTTCGCTTTTTATGAGAATTTTCCTTCATAAGATATTATTATTGTATTTTGCGATGTATTAGTTTTTATAATTGGTGAGCACAATCTTTCTTTAAGTTGAAGAATTTATGGTAGTAGTGGAAATATGTTGATATCGGCTGTGATTACTTAGGAGCGCCTCATGAGCAAACATTGTGCCACTCCTAAACATTACCCAGCCTCATCCAGTAAACTTGAAAACAAAAATTTCGTTTTAATGATATAATAAATCCTTTTTTCTATTACAGTGGCAGAAAATTCGGAATAAGATTGCATGTTAACAAACCGTGTTACTACTTTTAATACTTTTAACAACTATTTTCTTTCATATATATCTGATCCTTCAAAAAAAGTTATTTATATAGAAATCAGAGTAAAAAATCCGATCAAAAGTTCATGTCAATGCAATTCTTCAAATAATTAATGACGTACCCTAATTTTAAGTTACTCATGCACCACAAATATCAAACAAACAATTAAACAACATAGCCTTAAAATTTTGAACAAAGAAGGCGATATAGAAAAAACAAATTTAACTGTAAATCAAAGAAAAGTGTTAAATGGAATCTGCCTGATACAATTTGCTCTTTACCAGGCAACTGTGAAAATTTACAAGGAAGAAAACATCTATTACGGGACAACTAAATGTGGCTTTTAAACACGCTACAATACCTGCAAAAACACTTTTAAAGATGAAAAAAAAATAATAATAAAAGTTAACGAAATATATATGAGAACATAGAAACAAGCGATTTGAAATTGTGTGGGAAACAGCAGCAAAATGCAGGTCTTACAAGGGTGGTACGAGAAGATGTGAATTCTGCACAACTGTGAAATATTTCATCAGCCGGTCAGAAAAAATTGACTTGTTAAAAAAGGGACTGAACTGGTTTCAAAATGTAGGCACAGAAATAAACTTTTACTTAGAAGTTTAAAATAATTTTCATTGCTCATTACTATTAATAATTATTGATTTGCAAATCATGAATTAGACATGTTTTTCAAATTATTAAGTATTCAAGATAGTGAAGGTTGTTAGTATACTGGTACTTCTAATTTCGTTTAAAGCATAAAACTTGGTACAAATGATCTCCAAAAAAACAAAACAATCTTCTTTAAATGATATTAAATGGGAAACTAATTGTACGTAACAATTCACACCATTTATACCTTTTAACGGCACCGGTTCACCAAAGAAAGAGGTTTATTCTGTGCAATACTATAGAAAGTTATACAACCTTTGGTTTTTCCCCATAAAATTTCTAGTTTGTTCAAAAACACAAAAGCAATTCTATCCAACCAGAGAAAGTCAAATAATGTAACAGAGGACACAAGATGTTATTTTGACTTCTCTCAAGTCCATCTACAAAAATATATTAAAATTTTTTGAAACAATGTCACAACATTCTTAATCTGATATCTTAACACACATATGTTGTGGAAAAGATAAGAAAAACTTACGTGGATACAACATACAAATATGAAGCAAACTACTGAGTGATATAAGAGCAAAGTCAGATGAAGAGCTATCAAAATGTTATCTGTTTTCAGGACACACCACTGTTTAATTTTGCTGAACTATTATACAAACCGTGCTTGAAGCATAGCTCTTCTAATATGTTATTTTAAGGCAACTTTTGTCGGTGAAAATCCTTCTACTTGTCTTCCCTTTTTTTTAAAAAGCACCTTTTGACATTTTTTTACCTCAAGCATTCACTCATTCTATCATAACGAAAAATAACAAAACGTTTGACGGTCTTTAAATCCTATTCACATAATTGTTTTGTAACAGTTAATCTAAAATGAAAGAAGTTGCCCTGACCAACTTAGCCATTACTAAAACTGTGCAGCTTTTAATAGTCAACTGTTTAGGTGTTAGGAGACAGTATTAACATTTAAGGGTGAAATGTGGTTGAGTAATCGAATTAACCACATGAGATGAGCAAAAGAAATATTAATGCAAAGTTGCAAAAGTCCACATCAAATTTTGGAGGAAGTTTTTGTATCTTTTTGTTTTTAAGGCTGTTTTGTGTTGATTGGTTATACTAAAATTGAATAATTAACTAATGCAAGTATATTTAAACAACACATTCAAAACAGCCTACAATATTATCATACTTCATGATACATATCATTGTATGACCATTACACCTGCATCCCTAAAGCATATACCGGCTGGTCAGCTGTGATCATAACCATATGTTGTGGGTATAGATGTCGAACTAGCTCTTTAATAATGTCCATGCAGTGGCGAACCATAGCTGGTGATTTGATGGATTCCTGCAACAAAGGCAATAATGTTTAAATTGTTTTGAGGATCTGCTGCTCCATTCGATGGTAAAATTATAAACTTTGTAATAAACATTAACTTTAATATTTAATAACTTTTTCAATTTGCTGCTTTAGAGCACCTATCCGTATTAGCTTTTCCAGCTATAGAGTGCGGAGGTCTTTTATCATAAAAAAAAGGAGTTAAGACATCTCAATCAGCTACATTTTCTATGATAATGGTGCTTATATCAGAAGTTTTACGCAATATTTCATATGAGGCATTTTTGGTTTAAGAAGCGTAGACTTTTTCAACGCAATTACACGCTTTTTTTTTCTCTACAACGGTAGGATTTATTGTAATTTTGTGGTTTATCTAACTTACAAAAGAAACTAACTTTTAGCGTGTTGCGGTTGAATGTTTTTCAATATTTATAATTATTAATTATTAATTATTAATTATTAAGAAAATTAATTTATGGAAAAACGTGGGCATTTTTATAAATGTTGTTATAAAGTGGGGACTGGTTGGCGATAATTTTTTTTTCTTATCTTTTTCATGAATTCATGTCAACTTAACTATAACTATAACTAATAACTGCTTGATAAATATTCATGATGGAAAACCTCTTTTCTTGAGTTTATAACTGACCGTCTCGTTTTCACATTCTATATATATTATAACTGACGGTTATATTATAACTGGTTGCATAAAACTGGTATGATATCAATACAGGATTATTAAACATAAGAAGGATTATCATAATTTTTGAAAGTTATGTCTGTGTTATTTGCCTAGGCATGTTACATCTGTCAACTCGTCAATTCTTGAATTGACAACTTGTCATACTTGATGGGTTGGTGAAACGAAATCAGTAAATAAAGATTATAATTACTTACAATAATTATTTACAATAACAATAATTTCCCCCAGGGAAAATATTTGAAGTTATATGCTGTCCTTATTGACGAAATTGGTATTCACTTCCTTTAAAGAACAAAAAATTAAAGTTTATATAAAACAATGAAAATTTTTCACACAGATTTTGCTTAAAAGTTACATGTTTAATTCTCTTAATTTTAAAAAAGGAAAAATGATAAATGCCATGTTTCTTACCAATTAGTTCCTTGTTTAAATGCCATGTTTCTTGCCAAACAGTTCATTGTTTAAATATTCGACCCACTTTTCCAACGTGGAAGTTTTAAACGAAAAAAAAATAAAAATATCCACTTTTTCACAGACAAACTATATTCTTATGAGAATCAACTAAATAAATAATTTTAAGGAAATCATTCAATATGGGCAGGTTGATAGGTATGCTTTATGTTCCAAAAGTAAACAAATCGAACGTTGAATTTTTTGAGAATGTAGATTTTATTTATATAAAAACACTCCATACAGATTTTCTATTATTTTGTGCACTATTACCAACAAATTTTACGTGTATTTAGTAATCAAGAGAAGGGTACTAGTAGAAAGTGAAGGGAGATTAATTTTTGATATTTAAATACAACAGATTTTTTGGAATTATCTTGACAATATATCCTCTGCTTTATATATTTGTCTTTTTTTTTGTATTAGTGCTAAGAAAATGGCGTGTTAATCTAGGATTTTAAAATTTTTGTATTAATATAATACTTAAATCGTTGACTAATAAATAAACAAACAAACAATCAAATAAATAATTAAATTGATTGAAGACACAACTAAAAAATTTGATGAATACAAACATTTCAACATCTAGTTATAAGCTTCTTAAAATAAGGTATTAACAGTATGTTTGTATTATTGTATCATAACACAAATTTATTGTTATTTTTTTATTTTTTATTTATTTATTTACCATAATAGCGGGAGATCATCCAAAGTCGAACTTATTAAAAGACTACTACCCACAAAAGGGCTCGAACCGGAGGCTTAGCGCATGTAAAGCATATATCAACACTCCAAGCTGTAAAATATTATATCTTTGGGTAAGAAGCATTTTATCAAAAAGGAATAAAATTAATATTCTATTTGATTATAGATCACATGAGTATAGATTTAAGATTATAGGTCTCAAAGCTAATGAATTGTTTTATATTACAAAAACATCTACTATGACGTTTTATATTATTTTCATAATCAAATATGTTTCGTGTTCAACCATGTAGATTTCACTGTTTGCACAATCTAAGTTGTGAAATATCACCTAAGTGGCATATTCAACGTTTTCATACGTTGCATTTTAAAAAAAACGTGAGCTTCTTCCGTTCACTGACCAACTGATAGGCAATTTTGTCTGGATTGATGAAATTTTTTCTATAAAAAGCAGATGGAAGCATTCTTTAAATAGAAGCCACTTTTAATGAAAATATTATACGAAAACCATGACCTAATTCAAGAAAATACAAAATGTAGATCGAATAAATCACATTTATCACTATTACCGCCAGGTGATAGCTATCTGTTAAACTGTTAAGGAGCCACTTATAGGCAAATATTCGCTGTAATATATTTTAAGATGCAACGAAAACGGTTTATTAAGAACAAAGTTATATGTTTGTTACCAACTTCGCGAGCTCTAATAGTTCTTATTGTTTCTAATACACGAGTGGGTGATTATTACTATCTTGCTTTCTCACCTGCTCATTTCTTTTTAGGTGAAATACGTAATATACGAAATTCCCCAGGAAATTGCCGAACTCTTAATCATAACTTAGCGTCCCAGAAAAAATATTTAATGCACTAAAAAGATATGAAAAGATTTTCCTCAGATGTTTCATTAATAAAACGCTACGGGCAAAGTTGGAAATTATTATTATTATTATAAATATATATTTATTTTTTTCATTTTTTATTATTATTATATTATTGTTATTATCATTCGCTGTGTTATTATTATTAGTAATAAGAAAGTTATTATATATTTAGAACATGTGTTTATTATTATTAGGTGGCCACACGCTATTGGCATGTTTTTTGCTGTTAGTGGTCCCAATTTTCTCAAAAAAAATTATGTAAATTATTCTAACGAAAAATGGTTGATTGACTGATTCTGCCTTATAAAAAGTTTCAAATTTCGGCAAAATTGTTCACTTATGGGAATCAGTAAGTGAAGGTCGTTTTGTTCTTCAATATATCACTGATTCTCAATGGTTTCGAGAGTAAAGAATGGTTATCTTTATTTTATTAAAAAAACTTTCCGTTTTCAAAAAAAAAAGAAACAACCACTGCAACTTTATTAAATTCATTTTTTTCTCTTCACAAAATGAACCCACTATCACTATGAAATCAAATAATAAAGATAACAAAAAATCATAGCAATAACATAGCAGTTGATGTAAAACCATAGGTTAGTCCATAAAGTTTAATAACTTACCAATTTATCCAAAAACTTGAATTTAAAGATGGCGGTAAAAAAATTAACTTTAAAAGCGGCGATAAAATACAACTTAAACCAGAAGAGTGCAGATCCCCAGAGAATTCCTCATTTAGGGCAATCAGAAAAAGGCACTAGTTGTACACAAAAAACCCACCAACTCATTAGAACATAAAAACAAATTTTTTAAGTGATCCTGGTGATGCATTCAGTTGTATCAGTATTTAAGGAAATGCGATTAGCGTTTAGCCAATCACATAAACCATGCAGGTCAAAGTTAATTTTTTTGAATAATTTTTTTAGATGACTTGCTTATGCATAAAAGATTAGATCGTCAGGAAAATGATGAACAGTACAGTTTTTTTATAGAGTGAGAAAAATCATTAATGCAGATTAAGAATAACAGAGGCCAGAGAATAAAACCTTGAAGCACGCCATAATTGATAATCTTATGAGGTGATTCAAAGCCGTTTATTGAAACAACTTGTTTACGATTTCGAAGATAGAAGAAAACCAATCATTAGCTTCGTATGCCATGATAATTTAACTTTTTTATAAGGATATCATGATTGATTGTATCAATAAGCTTTTAACCTTAATAAATTGCTACTCAAGTTCTTACAGTAATGCTAATTAGAGCAAGAGGTGTAGAAAGCTTCGAACAAAATCCAAACTGTAGATCACACAGGCAATTAAAGATATCTAGAAAGTTATAAACGCGAGAGTAAATTAATTTTTAAATAAGCTTACTGGTATTGGATAACAACGGACTTGATCTTTAGCTATTACAGCTAAGTTTCGATTTCTTGTGAATTGGTATAACAGAAGAAATTTTAAGAATATCAGAAAACACACCGGTAGCAAAGGAAAGTTTGAAAATGTTAGTAAGGGCAAGGGAAATATAATCACAAAGAAATTTAAGAAATTTTCTTGGAATACTATTAGATCTGGAAGCTTTACCATCTTTAAGAGAAGAAATGAGAGTTGAGATTTCAATGTTTATAGTTGGAATGACGAATATTGATTGAGGATTGAGTTTTCTTAACATATTTATAGAAGCTTGTATGAGAATGGTGTCCTGGTTTATTTAGTTTTCAATCAATCATTAATCAATCAATAATAGTTTATTTAACAAAACAAACCTACAACAAAAAATATTATATTTATAATTATACAATTATTTAAAAAAAATTATTAATATTACAAAATCATTTTTAAAAATACGGGTTGCACTGCATACACAAAAACTGGCAAAGGTGTAACACCATTTGCTAGTTTTTGACAAAATCCTATAAAATTCATGCATAAAATTTTAATTAAAATAACCAGACAAAAAAAGAGAAGAAAAAAGAAAGAAAAAAATATATTAGTCTGAAAAGCAAAAAAAACTAATGACTTTCACGACGACCTTTTTAAATTAAGACTGTTTTAAATGGAGAAGGGAGGGAGTTGCCATGACGACCTTTTTGAATTGATACTGTTTTAAATGGAGAAGGGAGGGAGTTGTCATGACGACCTTTTTGAATTGATACTGCTTTAAATGGAGAAAGGAGGGAGTTGTAATTAAAATTCATAAGTTATCAAATTCATTTACAAACGAAACAAGAAATTTATTTCAATAAATTATTGAATTCTGTTAAAACAGATCCTATAAACTAAGAAACTAAGAATAATAGATGGCCTAAAACAGATACTTGAGGAACACCACATGCAATAGACAATAGAGAGAAGATTCACACCCATTGATACAAAAAAACTGTTTGCGGTCATATAAACAACATTGAAACCATTCCTTTGCATCCCACACGCAAAATTACCAGTATCAAGAGCCACTTTGTGACTCTTTCAGTTATACTTATGAGAGCATAAGAAGTTGAATGTTTGGATCGAGACCAATTTGAAGTTCAGTCAAACAGTTAAAACTGTCAAGGAAAGAGTAAAATCTGGTGTACATCAATTTTTCAAGAATTTTGCTAATGTTGGATAAAAGAGAAATTAGTCTTTAGTTGCTATAAGAATTTAGAACATTTTTTGTAGAAGAGCAGAACAGCAGAGGTTTTCAGAATGTCAGGAAAGGTACCATTTGCGAAGAAGATGTTAAAAAGTTTAGCAAAAATGTGAAAAAATAATATTATTAAAATTTTTAAGTATACACGTTGGTATAATAATTGGTCCAAATGCCTTACTAGATTTCAAGTTCGAAATGAGTAACGAAATTTCAAGTTGATCAGTAGGAGAAATATGTAAACTATGAATATCTGAACTATGAATATCTGAACATTTTCAGAACAGTGAATGTTAGTTTTAAGTGTTTGAGCAATGTAGGTAAAGAAAGTATTTAAGTTTTCTGAAATATGTGTAGGGTCTGTTATATAAGTGTTATTTTCTTGCAAACAATTTGGCAATGAACTTGTGTGATTTTAACATGTATTAAATTACTAATAACTTTCTAACTCTCACGGAGATTATTGGCATTATCAGAGAAAAAAGAAAAAGAAAGAAATTTTTTTTTTATCAATTCGAATTAAAGTACTTAACATGTAACATGTAACGCTGGTAACGCTGGTAACGCTGGTAAAGCTTGTACACAAGATCGTAAGTAGTTCTATTTTCAACAGTTTTTGATCTTGACAGTTTACCATACATGATGCTACGCTTTTGGATAGATTTTAAAATTACTTTAGTGATCCATGTTTTAAGTTTACGCTTGAAGCTCTTAACACTCATCTTTTTTAGCGAAATATACTGATCTAACAGGGAAATCATTTTAGAGAAAAAAGAATCAAAGCAAAAGTTGGCATCTAAGTAATCCCAATTAGTTTCTAGAAAATCAGAGATAAAACTATTCTTAGTTAGCGGTATTTCAACTAAAAATATTACGTTTACGTGAAACAAAAGTTTTTTCGGAACAAATGGATCAGAGACTGATATAGTTAATTCTCCAGATAAAATTCCAATTATTTGTGAGTTTAGAAAAAATATTATCAAAAAGTGTTTTAAATCGATCTGTCATTCTTGAAGGAAAAGTCATAAAATGAAGAATATTTTGAGAAGTTAAAGAATTCAGACGTTTCATTATTAGTACAGCCTTATAGTATATCAATGTTAAATGCACCTAATAGTAATATATATTTATAGATATTTATAGATAATTTTAAAATAAGAGAAGATGAGTAGTTATTTTTGAGATCATTTATATTCATACAGGGATGTCTATAAATACATCAAAAAATAATATTTGATTTATTAAGACAGACTATTTCAACAAATATAGTTTCAAGAAAGTTGGCTTCGTACATCAACGAATCATTTCAACATTTATAGTTTAGATTATTAGATATATACGAAAGAGATCCTCCACAGGAAGATTTCGTAGGAGTGTGTTGAAGGTTATCCTTCAAGTTCAACTGAAACAGATAATAGAGGGGTGTTTTCCTGAGTCTGGTTTTGGTTACCCCAATAATGTTGAAACCAAAATCAAGCAATGATAACATTATATTGAGATCTTCAAAATTTTTTTGTACGGAGGTTATATTAAGATAAAATTCTGGGAGATAATACTGTTATCAAAATTAGAAGCACAAAAATCATCAATATCACAATACTTAAAGTTCAACTGGTTGACAGATACCTCGTATATATTTGTAAAATTTTATGCTTTCGTGAAAACTCAAAATTTTTGCGTGTAAGAGTGGAAGAAGTTGACCTTAAATTGCATAGTGTAACTGAGGTCGTGACATCTTTTTGTAATCTAAACATCTAGTTTTTCAAAAAAATTATTCAGAATTTCATCAAAATTATCTAATTTATTTAACATACGCTATTGCAGATTAAGCCCTTTCTTGAATAGAAGACACCAATATAAAACTAGAATTTTTTAGTCAGTGACCTGATTGTTTGTAGTTAACTTAGCCAATAAAGATTATTTGCATATTTATTACAAATATCTTTGTAAGACTTAATGTGAAATTCAACCACGTAAACAGTAATTAACAAAAAATATTTTAAAAATTATGTTTCGAAATTTTTGTGCTTAACAATCGAATCATGTTTTTAATCAGAATGTTGTGAACTTTTTCTCTTTCAGATATATCATAGTCATACAACACATAGTCTGGCCACTTCCGTTTTACACGGGCCATCCCTTATTGTTTTTGCAAAATAACTTGAAAAACAACACGCGGTCATGAACAGAGTTGCATTAAAGTAAGACAAAATGGCTTTTGCAGTAAGAGTTCAAGAAGAGGAATCAGTTGGTTCATTAATAATTTCCCTGGAATCAGATTTCTTAAATGATGATTTATTTATTTTTGAGTGATATTGATTTTCTAATAGCAGAGGTCATTTATCAATCAGATGAAAGCGAGTTTTCTTGTGTTCTATGCCCTCAAAAAAGCACATCACAAAGAGGTCTAACAAGACCTTCATCTTTAGCTGCCACTTTAAGTGTCGCTTGTGTGCTGTACTGTGGACTTTAAATCCATTATTGTGAAAAGAACTGATGATTTTCAATAGAGAGTGCTATCCTCATTTTAATAAGAAATTACAAATTTATTACCATTTCAATTGAGTTACTTTTTGAGAAAACGTGTAATCATTTTATTTCTGTCTTCGAGCATCTTATTGTAGAATTCAATGCCAAATGGCATTTTTCTTTACGGTATGTTTCGATTTCTTAATTATAAAATTTTACGCTGTAACGCGATGCTGGCTATCGAATGGCTTTAAGACGGAAAAGCCGCCTCTCTAACAGGAGGATGTCTAATATTATGATTCAGTTGTTTTAGCATACTGTCATGAGTATTGAATAGCAAAAAAAAATTTTTGAATTAGACCATAAAACTCATATTTGCTATAAAAATTGATATTTAATTGATATTTCCTATTTGTTTTTTTTATTTAAAGCAGGAACGATGAAATGTTTCCATTACTTGGGATTTCTTATTGTTTTTATACATAGATTATTTAATGCTTCTAATGTGACTTTTCAGTTATCACATCTAAAAAAAACAATGTCACAATCAAACTTGACATGAAACACTTGGCATACCTCAAACTTTTATTTCACTTGAGCTTACTAAACTATTTGTAAAAGTATCAGTGTAGAGCTCTTACTGATAGTTTACACTTGGTAAAATTAATGACTGATTCATTAATGATATAAATTACAGTGCAAAAAACTCGCTCGCATAAGATTTCTTAAATGCACATTTATCTAATATTACCACAAATACGAATTAAAATCGGTTACAAGTGAATGAATGTCCCATTTGATTTTTATAAAATTTTTACCCTGAGTTCTGCATCTGCGTTAAGTCTACAATTAAGTAATGTTGCATAATGGATAATTTGTTGTAACTGCAATTAAGCAGCATTATGTAACTAAATAATTACCCAGGATTCCTAGTAGTAATAAAAGTATGAATAACAAAAATTTAAATCGTTATAAAATATTTCCAAAAGGAACCCCTAAGTTTTGTGTCACAGAGCTTAGTTAACAGTCCAAGCAACAATCATAGAAAATGTTGCTTACCATACCGCTATGTTATATACCTTTTGGCATGCTGCAGAGAGCAACTAAGCACTGATAGGCACATAAAATGACACCATAGTTAAAAAAAATCATGCAAACAAAGTGTAGCAAACGAAGTTATAAATTTAATTTATTCTCATTAATTATTTGTTATGCGAGACAACTATCTTGAGTCTGAATGTGCGAGACAACTATCTTGAGTCTGAATGTGCGAGACAACTATCTTGAGTCTGAATGACAAACACCAAATGAAATTAAAATCAAATGAAACATTTTCTTGCAATTAAAAAACTGCAATTATAAAATCTAAGTAAAATATAAATCAACCCATAAATCAACATATTACTTATAAATTGTATGAGGATATATATAACTGTTACATTTGTAGTTGAACAGTAAAAATAGCTAAAAACTATGACAAAGTAATGACCAAAAGAATTTATGTAATATTCTGGGCCTGTTTCAAATATTAAAACAACGGAATATATACAAAAGAATTCAGAATTATCTTAATAGGAAGAAACAAATATAACCAAATGGAAATAAAAAATTAAAACGCTTAACCAAACCAAACTTAAGCAAACGCTTACAAAATAAGTGAAAATTCACACCTGAATTTAAATAAATTTTTTAATAATAAAGTCAAACAATGCCTTTATAAACATGGATAGTGATTGAAAAGCTCTATCAGCAGCTTTTATTACAGCGCTTAGAATCCATAAGTTATGGTACTATTAACAAGGACAGTTAGGTTTTGATGAGTAACTGATCGTAGATCATGCTGGCATTGGTCTCGGTTTACAACAAAACCATTAAAGACAGAAGGAAGGTGTTCATGATGATGGTTCTATACAAAAACACAATTTAGAAACTTAACTAGATCAAAAGGTTTTTACAAGTTGGAGGTAAGACAGAAAAAGATAGAAAATTGCCTTCCGGTTGACAGCTGTTGGCCAAAATAATGCCCTAATGGATCTTGACAGAATCTTTCAGTTATATTTCACATTGTCATTTAACAAAAACTTAACTTATTTGATTGTTGAGTGCGCAGTGAGTTTAAGACCCTCGTATTTTGCCAAGAGAAGAACATGTTTGGTCGGTAATTTTGTGTAAAATTTCCTGGACGGTTCTGGATGGATTCTTTTCAACTCGAAAAAAGTTAAAAAAAAGTTTAACTTAAATAAAACCTCATCAAAAGAAGAAAATGGTTTCAAAAATATGTAAAAACTTAAAATTTTTCTGTTTGAAGCTGCATCACAGGTGGTGGTTACAACTTTTAAATTACAAGAAGGTTCTAAAATTTCGAAAGATTTCCAAAACAGAGGAAACAAATGAACGCAGGTGACATTTGTTGTAGCAAAATTTGCAAAAATGTATTTGAAAGGGCTTGCAATCCTTCTTACCAAAAAGTCAATGATATGAGAAGCAAGTTAATCAGCTTTTTTAAATGTCAAATAATTTAAGTCTGTATCTTCTAGATCAACAAAACTGATTAATTCCTCAAAAGGTTTATCCCATATCTTCCTGAACTTCCATCTCTTCAAAAAGCAAAACTAAAAATTTTTCTTTATCTGAAAAATTTTTTACTTTGTTATACAGTTTAATAAAAATTTCAGAATTAAAACCGAGTTTGGGGTGGAAGAACATTTTTGTAGACATTCTTTCGTCTTTTACTTGGTAAAATAAGATAACCGGGATTATTATTTTCAGTAAAGCGTACTTCCTCATAAGTTGCAGGTGACATAGCTAGTAGTCCTCAGCAAAATTTAACGATCATAAGATGGTATCGAAGGCGTTTTTTTTTGACATTTTCAACAATTTTTGCTGTTGCTCCGAAAATAATTTCACGAAAGGTGGAATAGTAAGTTGACTAACTTCAAATATAATGGAAACAAGGTCGTCATTCAATCCTTTCTGAGAAGATGTTATAATTTCACATTTTAGTTCCATATTTTCCAATCGTATATTTTGCAAAAGTTAATTTAACAAATTCAGGTAATGTAATTTGGATTGGAGCATGGAGTTTTAGTTATAATTAAAGTTTTAGAAAATTTTTCTTTGAAAGATTTAGTAAATTTTGACATGGTTTTCAAATAGTTTCTTCAGTGAGTAGAGAACAAGATTCTTTAAACACTTGTTTGAATCATACAAATTTAAATATGGGTTTTCTAAATCTTTAATGGACAGAGTGTTTAAAGAAAATGTAAATAGTGGTTATAATCTTCGTACTAATAAATATTTCTACAGACCAATGATAAAGACTGTTGGTTCTAGAGAGAAAACTCATTGAGACATTTTGGTCCATTGATTTGGAACATTGTTCCAGAGAGTTTAAAGAAATGTGAAGATTTAAGTACATTTAAAAATAAGATAAAATGTTGGGTAACTGACAGCTGTATTTTAAGGTTATTTAAAACATATATTTAAGGTATTGGCTATGTATATGTTTCTTAATACTTATATAATCATCGGTATAACATCATTTAATTTATGGGTGTAAATAGTTAACATTTCATTATCTGACTTCAAGTTGTAAAAATCCATGTAAAACAAAGAGCAAATAAATAATAAATAAATTTCTGAACGAAAATACTCAGATTGACTCAAAGAAAAACTGTTATGGTCATAAAATACTTCAAATATTTTGGCAATACTGTGTTTGATATAAGCATCATAATTCAAGGTTAAACATTTAATAACACCTGTACATAAACTAAGTGAGGATATGGTACAAATCAGGTTGTATAGAGTGATATTGAGCATTGATATTTTCTGTTCTAAATATATTATATGGTTTTTTGGAAGTCGCCAGAGGTAGGTTCCATTGGTAAATGCGAGAGCATCGTCAACCTGAGTTTCGCATTTGGGAGAGTTGTGAATTTCATCAGACTTAGAAATTTTAAAAATAAAGGTTTAAAAATAAAAGTCCAATCTGATTGCTTAAAATGCGGCTGTTAAACTATATATTATATTGGTAGAAATTACTGAATTTTTTTTCTTTTTTAGGCTCTCATTTTAACCTTTACAATCCAAAGAATATATTTTGTTCGTTTTAAAGTACAATTGATATTGAATTAACGGACCATAAATTAAAAATTAATACGGAAGCTAAACTTAATAATAGTTATTTATCATAGGCTAAAACAAAAAAGGGTGTATAACTATTTGAATAGTAGTTTGATATTGAATCAACTTCAGTAAAGAAATAATTTAGCAAATTGGGGATTTCGAACCAACAGCTTTGCAGGAATTAAATTTGAAAAAGCAAATTTATGGAACAATATTGAAAAATTAAACCAATCTTCGCTATCTCTGCCGATTACAAAAGATTTTGAGTATGAGTTATCAATGTAATTTTTCTCTTAATTTCACTCTCACATATTGGTCTGTGGTTAGCAAGGCGGTACAGTACTGGATAAATAGTTCGATAATGGAGCTGAATATAAATTATATTGTAAGAATCGAGATTACTTCTAAGGTCAAAAGAATAAAATAGCCAACAATGATTTTAGAGGTATTTTGTGACACAACGTTTTAATAAGACTAATTCCTTGCAAATTTTTCTTGAAGTCATATTTAAAATTTAGTTATTCATCTAAAATTAATTCAATTTGTTCCTGAAAACGCTCTTCATTAAAAGTGATATCTTAACAAAATAAATCTGAATGTACAAAGAGTTATAGTCAGGGTCAGTTTTCCCCCCGTTTGCACAGATGTGCTAGAAACAATTTTATGATTCAAATCTGAAATCTTTGGTGGTCTTAGATAGTAAAAAAGTATGATGAAGATTTTTTTAGAGTAGTATGACGTCATATTTTGACATAGCAAAAAAAAGTTGGAATTTGCTGACATAGCTCATTTGAAAGATATTTTCAGGGGAAACAAAAGAAATGAAAGCAAAAAATCCTGAAAACTAGTAAATCTCAAGATATGGGTGTTTAAAGTAAGACAAAACGTGGGTTTAGTAAAAAAAATTCAACTATTATTGCATAAAATATGCCTTTTTGTAATAAAAAAAATGATTTCTTTATTGTGAACAGTTGTAAAACAAGGAAAATACAAGAAAAAATTAAAAACTTTGAGACGCGGGTTATTATAGAATAAAATTTTGAATTTCGCCGATGTCTTCTTTCAAAAAGTCTTAAAATACATCTACTTTGGCTGAAGTTTATACTCAAACGCGAACATTTGAAAATATTGCTTTTATAAACGTAAATTTAAAGAATTGTTAAGGACTTGTGGTGGTGACGCCATTGGCTGATATTTTTTTTATACTACTATAGTTTTCAATTAAAAGCAAAAAAAGACTTTTTGAGGTTTTTGATCCAGAAATATGGAGAATTTAAATTAAAATGTTATTTTTGTTGTCAAATGTACAACTAGTCTCCATCAGAACAATCGTTTTCAATAACTTCATCAACCTCTATGTCTATCTCTTCTGTGTTGACACAATTAAAGCACTTACTTAAATGAATGGTTTGTGAAGTTTTGATTATTAAGGTGAGATATAACAATTGGTGGCAATTTTTCTGTGTCAGTTTCATACTTTGAATAGAGATGCCAACGCAATTTAGGTATTTTTGTTATGTCTCTAGGGTAACTGTTATCTGCATAACATTCGACCACAAATAATTCTAGCATTTTTAACGCTTCTAATGACGGGAAAAAATCCGTCAAGACTATTGTCATCAACTGGCATAAACTGTTTCCACAACACTTTATTTCCCGTTGGAGGGCCCAATTTGCTTACACCCTGTGAATGCGTCAAACCCCAGGAAGGCTGCCGATCTTTTAGTGCCAAGAGCTTCAAAACAAATGATGATGTTTGTATCTCCAAGATTTTTAAACAATCCTGCTTTAAAGTACGTTGGTTGGGAAATACACTTTACATAATAGATTAGCAACAAAACAACGTCAGTGTCACGGAAGAATACAACACAGCCATTGAACGGTTCTCTTTTTTGCGACATGTGTTACGTGCAAATTCATGAAGGTATCTGCTTTTTCGTGGTCGTGTTTCAGGAGAATTTGTTATAACTCTATTTAGTTAATTTCACTTTAAAGAGACCATACGGGACAAAAGAATTTAATTTTGCTAAATTCTTAGTTTGCAAGAAAAGCTAAAAAAACCGTTAGTTTTTGTTTTGTCTCGATATGTCACAAAAACTGTTTAAAAGGTGTATTTTTAACTTTGGTGTTATCGTGTATTCGGTATGGTATTTCATCACCAAATCTACGATTGGATATTGTTCTTTACTTTAAAGAGTCTTTTTATGTATCTATCAAACACTAATCGTATTTTTTGGAAGCTTTCTGAGATATGTAGCAAGCGAGTCGTGAATGCCTTTGATCTTTAAATGTTAAAACAATTATTAGTGTTTCTTTTTTATATATTTACCAATAGTGTTACTCTGTGGTCAACCGTCGATATGAACCCAAAGTAAGAGCTAGTGAAAATTTTTTGTAGTCCGATATGTTAATAATCAGGACAACAAGGGATAGAAATTTGTATTATTTCTTTCAAATGTTCCTTTATTGAACTAAACATGCCTCACAAATACCTCAAAATAATATGAAAATATATGCATACAGTACTTGAGATAATTTCTCATTAAAACCGCTTAAAATCAATCTTTGTGTGATACTTACGAAAGATCCAAGGTAAAATAACATGAATTACTAAATAAAGTATGATATAGACACAGACATACTAAGCATGTCTTTATTTCTTTTTCTTCGTGAATCTGATTGAAAACAGCGATGCGATCAATTATGGCTTGGTTTGAATCGCGGGAATTAGTTTCAAATTTGCTCGTACATTCTTCATCAAGCTCTTCAATGAATGATGTGCATTACTTTTCTTTTATCTGAGCATGGCAAAAATTTCCCATCTGAAGTACGCAATGACTTTGGTGTAACTGAAAGTTCGAATTTGCCTAGACGATACTCCAAATTGATTTCAGATCTTTTTTTATCCTATTGTTTAAAACTGTTTTGAACTTTTTCCCTTGATCTTTAATAGTCTGTAGATTTCATTATAGCGCTTATTCCCTGAGAAATTTTCATTAAAGTATAGAGTCTGTTGGGGATCTAGGATACAGTGACAAGCTTTGCCAAGTAATTCTTTGCTCAGGGTTTCCAAGTAAAGAATTTTTAGAAGCCTACGTGGGTAGTTTAACATTGCATTTTTTTTTTTTTTTTAATTGACAAACCGCTTAAACTTTATAAGTAATTTTACAAAGTTTCAAATCCACGCAACTAGTTATTCCTTTAAAATCAGGGTAGGAATCATTAGGGGCATTTGGTTTATAGCACGCTTCTGTTCTTTCAAAATGGTTGTGGTTGAATTTTCTGGGTACTTATTCTTGGTTTAACACATCAACTTTTAGCAATTTGTTAATTAACCACTAAGTATTTATTTTACAATATATACCTAATAATAATGCAAACATGTTGTTTTATTTATAAAATTTTGGTTTTTAAGTATAACCAACCACTTTTGGTGTGTTTGTTTACCTGTTCTCTATTATTTCAGAGGTGCGTCCGACATTCTGATTGGGAAAGAAAAATCCTTTTCGGTCTTAAACACATTTATTTAAGACTTTTTTAAAAAAGGGGTAAAATGCAAATTATTGTTTTTAATAACCCCCGTCTTAAGAGTTTTGATACATCACTGTTGTTATTTTTATATGTAACTGTTTTCAATATATTAAGTTATTAACTAATAATGGTTGAAAAGCATTTTTACTAACCCCCTGGTTTTTCATGCTAGATATGCTAATTCCAGTGCATCCTATTTTCATAACTTTTGTTTCCCTTGAAAATACCTTTCAAATGAGATTGTTTTTGTTATGGAGATCTATGACGTCATGCCTGGCCCCAAACAGGGTCCAAAAAATTTTACACCTCCACAGATTCCAATCATAACATTGCTTCTAGTATGTGTAAACGAGAGCCTAAATCATAACAAACTGACCCTGACTATTATTTTCCAAGCAAAAAGAACATCCATGGCTTGTTTATTTTGATGAGTGTAAGAAGAAAATTTAAAACCCCTATGTTAATATTTAGAAATATATTTGTTTGCTCTGAAGATTTGATCAAATTAGAGACTTTTGAAAATATGGAGTTGCAACTGGAAACTATTTACACTTACGAAAGTATAAATAAGAGAGATGGAGAAAAAACATAACGTACCTCACATCAAAATTTGCCATTAATTGCAACAATATTAAATTTTCAATGTACTACAATATTATGAAATACGTTTACAATGATATCTTATCACTGTCTTTCCCAATCAGAATGTCGGACGCACCTCTGAAATAATAGAGAACAGGCTTTACTTTAGGAAAACGAATATAGCAGGGACGTTTGGCAATCCTTGAAACTTGTAGAACCCTGCCACCAATCATCTTCATTACAACACTCGTCGCCAATCCTTGACACAAACATTATTCCACATTAGTGAGACAATAAAAAACAATACCTACACTTTGTCTGCACAAATACATGTATTTAAATAGACCATGGTGTGTTAAAGAACGTAGACGACGTATTGAAACCAAAAAGATGATGATAAAAGGTCTAATTTTGAAAGTTGTGTTGATTACGGGTGCCGGTTAGAAGGTCCCCTTTACTCAGTAAGAAAACGTAACTTCACATCAAATAGTGATGTAATCTTGAACATAAATGATGAAATCAATTTTTTTTTTGTAGGAAATTTAAGACAACACCCAGTTACAGACGAGAAATAGAATAAATAAACGCCAGTGGAAAACGATGGTTAATTTGTCATAAACTATTTTCCAACCATGGCCCTCTGGTGATGGTAAGCTCGGAAAATTCTGCAATGAACTCTTTACAATGGCCGTTGCATAAGATTTTTTTTTCAGATTGCAAAGTAAAGCATCTCTTGTTGGTGGCAGTTGTTGCAGTTCCGATGTTTTCTTTTTTTAATATAATTTTTTGATATCTTGCTTCATTCGTGTTGTCACATTTCATTCCATACAGACGACATACTTTTCTATTTTCTGAAATAGGGAAGCTCTAATGTAAACGAGTTACCTAGACTTCCAAAGAAATTTTTAACTCATCATACTGCTTTACAAATTTAAAAACTTTTGACTTCCCAAGTCCGTGAAACGCACTTGTGTAGTCGTAACCTGTAAATGCGTGAAAGTAATGCAAATCAACAGTTTCGACCAAGTTCTGTACCAATACCATATACGTCTAACAGTTTTTTTTTGCTTTCAAACATAAACTAACATTTCCACGTGCGCATAAATATGAACATGAATAAATATCGTTCACGCAAGTACATAACAAAGAAAGACTTTAGTATCAGGTTCCTCTCGGTCAGTCGCTGACTCTTTATTCTCAGAACAAAGTCTAGTTTCACCGACAAAATCAATTGTAAAGAACTTCAATTGGACATTGATGTGTATTTTTTCCCTGCTATCAACTTAGCAAACCATGTTTTATGTGACCAAACTTTTAGCAAAAAATTGACCAGTTCTACCTTATTTTCTCCCTCATGAAGCTGTGGGCTACTTTTTTGTCGGCTGGAAACCAAAAGAGACTTATTCCATGTATTCCATTTAAAAATACTTTCCAATGAGATACGTGGATGAGTGTAGTGTTTTCGTCGTGACTTCTACGTTCTACCTTTTCTATCAAATCATCAACAATGAGAATTTTTTTCTTTTTTATGTTGAATTCGATAGATTCTTCTAAAATAGCAGTGTAAGTCGTAACCGGGATGCCTCACGCTTTGAAAGCAGTTATGATTTTACAATACGCTGGTTGCTCATGCCGGGAAGCACAAAGATATAGCGCTTCATATTGTGACTGTGGGTTGAGTAGTGGGTCCTAGATGAACGTTATTTTACCGCACATTGCCCGTCCACAAATGAGTATCTAGTATCCTGAATTCCATTTTAGAACTATTTTGATGTAAGGTTATGTATACGTTAATATATTGTATTCAAATGAGTACCGATACATTAAAAGTCACTTATTTTCATGGCCGATATACGCCTGAAAGCGTATATCGGCCATTGAAATCGATGGTAACCCAATTCAATAAAGCAACCTCGTGATAACGCTATTTCATTAAGATCTCGCGGGGTTTTAAAGAGCAGGTTCAAACTGAAGCTGAAGAGCTCGGTAAAATTTTTCGGCAGCAGAGAATAGCATTTTCGAAGTTTCCCGAGAGTATTCGACCATTACTAGGAGGTCAAACGTGTAGATTTGAAGAATCAATACTACTAACTCTACCAATAAAAAGTCAGTCGAATTTTGAACTAGTATCATCCGATAAAAAAGATGATACACTAACACAAAATTTTGATGATGACCTGACCTTGAGAGATAGTGACAACAAAACACAGGAAAAGTGAAGCGGTATTAAGTTACTAAAAATCATGGAACACCCTGAGCAAAGAAGTGTGTGATTTTAAACCAAGCAAGGCAATTTAGATCCCCATGCAAGAACTTGAAAGAAGCAGAGTACTATATTACTCAGTTAAGCTGGCTGAGACTCTCTCGTTTCCGGGAGATTGGGAGATGTTTCTAGTAAGCGCTACCATACCATACTCCTAGTATAGTGTTAAAAAAAAATAACTACCTGTTGGTTCTTCCCATAACGGAAGTCCGCATAACTCTGGGAACTGTATTTGCCATAGTAAGACTCGATTAATAAGCTCCTTAAAAGCACATGCCGCATGGTCTCGGTAAGTAAGTCTACGAGGAAACCATCTATCGCAATAACTAACAATAATGCCTTTTCAGGACTTCCCTTGTACTTCTGGGTTTCCCAGCAGAAACAAAACTTGAGGCTGGAACCCATGTTAGTCCCAAACTTGTGGGCATATCTGGAGGAGTTAACAGCCTTCTCATCTATATCGGCATTATCAGAAATACAAACGTTATCAGTTTCCAAGTCCCACTTCTAAAAAAAAATTACACTTGGTCATTCCAATCCTAGTGAATTAACCGACTGGAAGACTAGTGGGCTATTTGGACATGCGCTCATTCCAGTCAGTCGAAGTAGATGTTAAACCCACACACGGCGATAGCATAAACTTCAACCAATATGACCGAGTTGTTTGAATCAGCATTTACAAAACGAAATGAGAGTCCCAGTAAAGCTTACTACTGATACGAAATTCCACCACTCTCATCATCGCTATTACCAAGCATATAGAGAGTTTCCACATTAAGTACAAGGAGGCACAGGTTTCTTTGGAAATTTTTTTGGCGAAATCAAACGTATGGCAGTCCCTTTAATGAAAAGCATTGGCAATGGCTGCTTTTCCAATGACTCAATTTGCCTTTTCAGTGGTTCTTACCACGAACGGCCGATAAAAAAGAAATTGAAGGCTGTGGCACAACCAACAGCCACCAAGGAAAATCTCATAAATTTTGGACGTTCTTGGCTTACTGCTGCGCGACCCATTTTGTGACTATGTAAGCCTGTATCCTTGTTACATGCGCGCTTTTTTACGTCATATATATCACAGAAATAAAAACTATTCTTGAAAATACCAATCTTATTACGCATCAATCCGAGCTCACATGTTTATTGGCGGTGCCCCCAACACAAAGTGATATAATCAGAGCTTAACAATAGCTCCTGGAAGCCAACTGTGACCTATTTCACACAAACGAGCTTCGTATTGAAATGGGCACCTAACGAGATTTTATCAATCTCTCCGATAGCTATGTCGAGGTAAAATTTCAGGTCGTGTGCACTGCAAGGAGTGCTGGTGATAAATTAGCGCTAACCAATCTGTTTGCGCACGGTCTGTATAGAATAGTTACTCTAACTTATTGATCTGGTCGAGCCATGTCCAATCTCGACTAGCAGCGATATCCCTAACAAGCAATACTAGACACATTGTTAAAAGATAAGAACTAGGGTAAGAGTGGTGCAGGTTAGCTCGAAGGATGATATCCACGTAATTGTAGCTGTTGTGCGTTCATCGGCGTTTGAAAGAGACATAACACCGAACCCCTACAACATTACAAATTATGGACTAGCTCGGCTTCAGCTGACCACTGGCACGAGAGTGGTATCTGAGATCAAAAGGGGCGTTTGAGGTCGTCCACAAGCCCATTTTTAACGGAGCAAACGTAAGAGGCTACTCTGTTGCACGACAGTATCACTCCACGATGGAAATCACCTGCAAGGCTTGGGTGGCCGACGGCAATCTTATCGACCTTCCAAGCTATGTGGGAGTACCTCAATTTATGCGTAAGATTTGATGGCCAATAGATCACAAAGTGCACATTGGAGCCTCATTCATAGATTTATTTATTTGTTTATTTATTTTGCGTTATAGCATACGCAGTCGTAAATAAATGCAATATGTCAACACTAATCTAAACCAGCAAATTATTTTTTGCTTTTTAAAAACATATTTAAAATGGTAATAATTAACGACAAATACCGCAAAAAAATTACAGGAAGGTCCCATTTTAAAAGTGACTTTTTAAAATAAGACAAAGGTTCGCACTGCTTAATATTGTTAGGAAGATTGTTCCAAGGAAGACGTACTTTAAATAACAGAGAGTTAGTTCCGTATGTGGTTTTTCTCGCTGGGAGAAGTTTTAAAATACATCTATTACGCATAGTAAATGGTATATTCTTTTTTTCAAAGTTTTCCAATATTAACTCTGGATTTAACCTATTGAAGGACTTGTAAGTTTCGATCATTAGAGAATGGAGATACTTAAGTGGTTCAGCAAATTTTAATGAAAATGTCTGTAGAACTATTCTAAATGCTTGTTTTTGGACCATATTGTAGTCAGTTTTCTTACAAATTATCCAGATCAATAGGCAATAAAAAAATAACGTAAATCATAACTATGTACAAAGTTCGCGTTTGAATAACACTTAGATACTTACGAATCATAATCAAGCAAATAAGTTTGTAATTGGCTTGCAAACACAAGTTTCGAATATTAGTTGAGAAGTTCAATTTATAATGAATATTAATTCCCAGAAGCAGAAAAATTATTTTTTCATTAATCTTCTAATTAAATATCTTAACACTATTGGGAGCATTCTTTGCTCCTAGAAACATTATTTGGATCTTTGCAATAAAGGACAAAACTTATCGCAAATGAACCTACTTATATATTCAAACAAGATTCTTTCAAACACTTTAGACACCGTAAGAAGTATAGCTGTAGTAGGATAATTCCCTTTATCTAAGGTGTCATTCTTTTTATGAGCAGGAATAATATTAGCCTAATTCAACTCACCAGGAAAACTACATTCACTGATCGAAATATTTATGCAATATGTTAAAATGGCAGAATGTGAGTGTGCTGTAGATTTAAGAAGACTAATTGGGATGTCATCGCTACCGTTTTTTGGTTTCATGATGAATATGTAGACTACCATGGGTTCTTCATGGGTAAGTTCAAAATTATTTTTACGGATTGCACTAGTACTAATAAAATTAGATATAGATGAACGTTGTCAATTGCTGGCAGTTTCGCAGAACCACCTGCCTTTCCCACCACATATATTCGCTGCGGTCTTGTCTCATCACTTGTAGAAGTGGCAATGGATCGTAGTATTACGACTAACGTTATGAACTAAGTATTTCAACACCCACATAACTCGAAAATTAGTCGCTGAAAACGTTCCTCACTTTCTAGGAGTCTTCGCCGCTGAAAAGCTTTCAGATCCGAGAGGTGTTGCAAAAACATAAGTGAAGTGAAGTGGTTCGATTCATTCGGTCTACCAACACATACGGACGACATCATACCAGGGCACTGCACATTTTTTCGGAAGTTGATTGCTGAAGTTTGCCACCAGCTTGGCATTGATGTTTACAGTTATAACAACGCTGACCGACAGCCACTCTCTGCTCGGACGGTCGGCCACTATGCACTTTATTTCTGCAAAATCATAGCGAAAAAAGGATGAGGCGAGCTTTTCGGCCATTACTGAACAGATAAAGATCTGTGGATCTAAAGTATTGTAATGCAATTGGAAAATATGGCATATATTTTTAGCTTCCCTCACTAGAGTGGTAATAATGATTGCTGAGAAATTTTACCAAGGAATGGTGCGAGGAGATTGATTGGGCTTATCAAATACGTAACTTCATTATTGCATTCAGTGATGATGGAAAAGAAACACAAAACCAAATTTTTGACATCTAAAGGGTTTGATTTTGGTCTCAAAAAATTTTAATATGGCTCTGGAAGATTTCGAAACATTACTGTGCACCATTTGCGACGACGAACATGGTCTGGCTTAAAGGAGTGGGTCCGCAGGTGGTTATCTAAACAAGAAGTCGAGAGATATGTGCAGATACGGCTTTCTAAGGAGAGTTTTGCAAATTTTACAGAAAATAGACCCAACGAACTCTACAAGCTGATCTTTTTCTTTCTCCCACATGAAAAACTGGGTCGTAAGATATACAAGTACACTTTGACACTGATAGTCGTGGCCTCGTGCTACAATGCTGCCATACTATTCACCTCGCAGTCAGCGGACGAAATTACGGTGGAATTTACTAACATATACAAGAACGGAACGTTTTTATGGCCAAGCAAATTAATGATCGACAACCATCAAGGAGTTAATGACTAATTTTCTGAGATTTGAGTCTGCCGACCACATCCTGGCTATCATATATCACAAGCTTTAATCCAGTCCTTTAACCAACGTCTGGCTGAGCGACTGTTCAGGGTAAAGGCACATCAAAATTTAGACAATGGGCGTGACAACCGTAAATGTGTTCTACCCACATTAGTGGAAAATATAAACACTAATTCAACGCATATGACTGGTTTCGTTCCGGCTGAAGCAATCGAAATGGTCAAACTGCCATTGGTAGCGGAGAAAACCCGCCTAGGTGAAACGCTTTTGGCTAAAGGTACGATGGTCTACGTTGCTATTAACGAAGAAGACCCAAAGGACGTTGTTCGTCGATGTACGCCCGATTCGTGGTGGAGGCATCATTCCTATTTGATCTTGCGCCAGATTTCGGAAACTGACAATCCTGCCCTCAACTACATTGTATTCTCAAATCACTGATTCACAAGGTCACAGCTGCTACCATTGTCTAACCAGAATTTTAAATCCATCATCTGGAAATTCATTAAACTGATAATTGCACTTGTGTCGTCGATTATACGAAAAACATGTGATTTTGACATTCCATATATAATGCCCTTCGCCATCGCCTATGATATTTGGTCTAGTCGTGTAGCAATAGTTTGGTGCCACACTTTACACACTTTTTGTTTGCAGCGTTGATCATGTCCAGAACGTGGTTGACAGTGAGTTAGTTTTTTAACTTTCTTGTTTTCCATCTTTTCTGTCTGTCTTCTATCACATAGCGCTTCAATCTTGACTTGATCTGGGCAATATTTGGGGTTGCTTTCTGAGCCGAAGTGATAATATGACACCAGATTTTGGTGGTTGCAGGTGAGACCCTCACAATCTGACCTATCAACTTCACAGGCGAGGCTCCTTTGTAAAAGCATTGTTTACGGTCTACCACGATCAACCGGCTCGTTAGCCTGAATGTTTTTCCCTGGATACGATGCACAGTTCCTCAACCTGCATACTTCAAGTAGAAGCCTTCTCTCGACTCTCTGTAAAGGCACTTGAACGATCGTCCATTTTTCTTACATTGACTCTATCATGGCTTTATATTCTATAACGGTAGGCGATGTCTTTGTCCGGATCAAAGCGTATCTTTGCCGGTAGTTCAAGGTGATTGTTGTTGTCATCCCGAAGTATGCTAGCCTGGACCAAGACATTCGTGGAACACGGCCAAATTTTATCCGTTATAATGCTTTGCAAGGCTTTTTCGAATTCAACCCCTTTGAAATGCCTTCAAAAGATACGCGGTCTGGCATCACATCAACACTTTCACAGCGAGTAGCGCCGACGCTGGCCTTTTTTTGGCAGGTGCTTTTGGCAAAACAAACTCACCATGGTTCTCCGCACACTTCGTAGAGATATCAACACTTCCTGTGAGCCTTTTTTATCTTCCCAAAAATGAATATGCCCATGGCCTCTACAACTTATTACTTGACAAATTAGGCTGGACAGGTAGTCAAGTATGATCTTGAGAGTCTTAGTTGTGACTGTACAGCATTCATCAAATCTTCTAACCTCAGCAAATTTGTCGAGTCTAGGGCCTAGGAAAATAGAATCCCACTCTTATATCGGCTTCTTGGGATCAATGCAGAAGTAACGACGGATGGTTTCAGTTTGATGTGATCCCAAGCTAAGACTAACCCAGCCTATCTCAGTGCGACCAGGCCAGATCTTTTTCCAGCGTGAGAAAAACAAGCTTGAGCCCAGCAAATTTTTTTACCACTTAATCCGTTTTGATGCTTCCGCCATTATTAGGCAAATATATTCGCGCTGCAATAGACGCAAATATATCAGAGGAAAGCGGAGCAGCCTTGTTTACTTGCAATTCAATTTTTGTAGCAGGTACGATTGTCCAAGCTTCAGGTTCAGGATGTCACTGTTATCCCATTTACTCGTATCACCATTTTCTATACCTAGGATACCTAAGATATTTATAATTTTTCTCAACATTTAGGCCTTCGATCTCAATGGGAAGGAATTTGCTGTAGATGGTATTTGTGAAAACCCGCAGAAGGCCTTCGTGGGAAAAATTCTCAGCATCATTCGAAGCGTAACATACGCAGACGAATGCTCATATATGAAACCACTGGACCCTTGTTTTACCGTCCTTATACTTAATGCAATAGATTTGGATAGCTTTCTCTAAGTTCACTATCCATTCTGTTCCTCCTAAAAAATCGCAGAAGTATACAGCTTCATTGTGATCATGGAAAATACTGCTAAAATGGTCACCGCACCTAGCGCATTTTCCAATGAACCGAACAGCCAAATCTCTAAGTGATTTGATGTGGTTTTAGTGTCAATGCAAGAGTCCCAAGATCGAGTACGTCTCTGAGTTCTGGAGTGGTGTTACATCCCTGGTTTTCACGCAGATGCTCTTAGATGTTTTTTGCGCTACAGTTTTGAAAATTTCTTTAATTGCGCATGAAGAATAAATTTGTGCAAGGCATGCTCGACACTGTCATCCAGCAAGTCAACAGGCTCAACTTTTGGTGTGCCTGTTGGAATCTCTTCCCAGGTATGATTATTATGATAAGGCGCAAAGACCTTTGTGCTAGTCTTGCATTTTCCGCTATCTCAAAGACTGTTACCCAGAGCAACGATAGCAATCAACATAAGATTGAGGGCAGCCTCAATAGCGAAAATTTCCTCACGTGAACAACCTGTATCTGCGAGCTTCTTGTCGAAGCATTCTAGTATTCGCTTTGACGTTAACCTAGTACCTGCTCGGATCATATTGCCTTAGAAGTGGTTGTAGATGGAGTGAACAAAACGATTTGTGAAATCGTTGTCCTTTTCTGGTTCTAACATCGGCCGTGTTTTGCCCTACTGTTTGGGAAGCGGCCGAAACTTATAACGAATATAGGCCAGATATTCCTGGCATTTCCAACAAATTTGTTGATCAATACAATAAAGAGCTCCTGCTCTCACCTGATCCCCGCAAACAACAGTTTCCCCCTTAATGCAGTGGTCAAAGACAGCTTCACCGGAGCTAGGATTTTTTTTAGCTGAGTTACCTACAAAAGTAAATAGTAGTGTTTCTCTGGATCCAAAAACTCTAACACTTCCGAAGCCATGTTGATGATTACGCTAAAGGTCTTCTTTTTCAAACGAGATAAAACGTTCCTCGCCCTTTTTCATCATACCTGGCCTTCTTGCTACCGATGACACCTTCTCCTATCTCCTTCTAGACGATTATGTCTCCTATATTGATGTAGCTCACGTCTGGGTAGAGTACTGGGGCGTTCTCAACAACTAGACCGTAGTATACGTCCAGATCAATTTTGATTTTTTTCCGGTCACGCCACCCCTGATCAATTGCAGGCAGGTGTGGTTTTTCCTCCTTTTCCTGTCACTGCTTGAGCGCAGAGCGCCTGAGAGGCTTCAATAGGCTTTAGTTAACAGTCTCCGTGGTGTTTTTAAGATATCTGTGAGATCCAGCTTTTTTCTCCTTCACATTTAGCTTAATCGCAGAAGGCAAGAGACGCTTCGACAGCCTTTCTTTGACAGCCTAGAGACTGTGCTTAACGGTGTCTGTGAGAGACGGTTTTTATCCTTTACGCGCAACTTAAACGTAGACGAAGACAAGAGAGGCTTTGACAACTTTTCATTACCAGCTTTAAAGATAGACTCAGCAAGGATGTTTCTAACGACACACTTGAGTGCCTCAGACTCAAGTTACTCAATGTATTCGTCCCTGAATGTTTTAGCAATTAGTTGCTTGATGTATTCATTCATGAAGCAGTCATACTCAGCAATTAGTTGATCGATGTATTTATCTTTGCCGGGTTCAGCAATTAGTTGAATGATGTATATTTCCATCGTTTGCTCCTCAACC
>JAUZNK010077121.1:0-13518 GCA_035046665.1 Euphysa ruthae | reverse complement strand
CACCCTAGAATTCTACTAAGGAGATTACACTTTTCTTTTCTCTCAGTTCTCTTTAGATGATTATTTCACTGGTAGGCCATCTATATACAAAAATAAACACTATTCGAATTATAGGTTTCCAATCCTAATTATGACTTTCAAAGTTATATATATCTCTATATCTATATTCATTTTTTGTAAACCACAAAAAATTATCAAGCAACAATAAATAATAACAAAAGTTAAAACATATTTCAGATTATTTTTTAATAGAAATATTATCGATTAAATACTAATTGCTATTGAACATGTGAACAGGATTTATACTCTTATTAATTATTTTTAGATAGACGCAGTTAATTTACATTTATATTTTATGCTACTGCAATTATTCAAGTAACCGATGATGCAAAACCTCTTCATGTTTTTCGTCTCTGCATGTTTTTTGGTGGAAAACTTTCATTTTTGGCTACATAATAAGGTAAATGTTGATTAAAGAAATCGAATCATGAAATTGAATTATTAAAGGAATTATAAACATAAACGGCACTGTTTTTATAAATTTTTTTTTTTTTTTTTTTTTTTTTTTTTTAATTAGTGGTTTTATAGCTCGTGATTAAAAACTTATCTTTATGGTGGAATTCTGATATTAATACAATTTCGTCTGTTTTTTTATAAGAAAAGGTTTCTATAATTTCTCTTGCAAACAAATATGGTATATTTTAGAAATGTTGCTATAATGTGGGCCTTTTACAAGAGAATTCATAAATCGAAAGAGTTAGCAAGTTTTGAAAATAATGTATATCGCTTTTATGGGCTGGAAAGTTGAATTTAAAAAGAAAAGACCTATCGTAACATCACGTTTCATCAAAGGTCACTTTAATCTTCACCCATGTTAGGTGGTTTTTAAAAAATCTACTGTTGTATACTTTTTTCAAAAAAACGACATTGAATAAACGGTTTATGAGTTACTTCAAAAAGTTGTTATTATTTTTCAAATATTTGAAAAATACTAATAGTTCACCCGCCAAAGTTTTTACCAAGAAGTTATTAGCATTAAATTTAATTTGCTCTTGTTATGACCCTCTAAGCGTAATATATACGTGTAAGAACTTTTAACCTTTGCTAAAAACCAAGTTAGTATAAACAAACTAAAAACAAATAGATGCAAAATTAACAAGATACTAAAAGTTTGTAGCTGTATGGCAAACATCAAAAATGTAAAAAAGATGCTGTATGGTTATTACTTCAGGGAGCGAACTCATTGAGTTTTATTGCCTGCGAGAAAATTATCTATTTTCCACACATCTCTACTAATCTATTGTTTATCACAGTGTGAAAACTGATTGAGCGAGTAACTGCTAAAGTGTTTATCATTTTAAATAGCATTGGAATTGGTCAAAATCTTTGTTATGATTCGGAAACTGTGGAAGACTTGTATAACATTGCGTTCAAGTAAGTATCGGAAGCGTGCACCAAAAAAACTGCGTTTCCAGAATCTTTTTTTATAGAAAGCTCTCATATTCGCTATGATTTAACGACCACGATTGACTTTTTTATCTCGCATATCTATTGCTGCAAACAAATTCTTGAAATATCTACTTTTCAGTGCGTTTTTTGACCAGTCAGAACAAAGCAAAAACTGGTTGCTGGCTCGTAAAAATAACCTAAACCTAAATAAAACAACCGAGGCGGTTGTGAGTTCAGCAGCCTTCTTACTGACTTAGATAGCAACACAATATAATTTGATGTAGCTTTCTAATATTTTCAAAACACGGAAACTTTCAGTTACCTTCTTTTTTATTGGACAGAAAGTAGCAATTAATAGAGCGACAAAAATATTAAGAAGCTTCGTAATTCTATAATATCTACAGAGTCTAAAAAATGACACTTAAACAATTTGTATAAGCACTACAGGGTTTTTTGTAGAGTTTAGTTTGAACGATATCAAAGGAATAGAAAAATAACCGACATGACATAGTAACAACTCTACTTTGCTTTACTGCTCAGTTTGTCAGATATCTAAACCCTGATACATGTATCAGAACATTAAAAGAAACACAAAACTGTGTATGAAAATGCAAAGCCACAGTTCGTTTCAATTAGAGCTTTTTATAAGAAGACCGGTTCGATTAACCAGGCTAACTAGCTTAGCCGAATTCTTAAGATTCATTTTTAAGCTAAATGGATGCCAACTGTATTTTCATTAAATAGGTAAGTTGTTTTATCTGTTTACAGAACTAAAACATGACCATTCATTTAATGTCCAACAGAAACTAGGAAACCAGTTAATGACTTAATGTGAGTGTACACAAATTTCCTAATTGGCTGTATGTTCATACTGTTTTTCATAAAACCAAACTTGGTAAGAAACCAAACAATAACATTTTTTAAATTTAGACTGTGATAACGTCATCAATTACCTGCAATCTGGTAGGCTAAAATTGAAGTAACTTCCGAATCAAATATTATCATAAAATTAAACTTAGTATAAAAGTAAACAATAACATCCTCTAAATTTAACTTTTAAAGCTTTTACCAAAAACAAGATGTTTGCATAAAGATCGAAAAATCAACAGTAAACTTAAACCATAAAAAGCAAAATTAAACTTTTAACAGAAGAATGAGCATTCAACTTATAGTGCTCATTTGTTTTTTTCGATTTTCTTTACTCTGTTAGATTGATGCACCTTTAAAAATCGTATTTGACACAAGTTCATCTCGACCTTCATTTTGTTTTTTACTGTGTGGTCAGTAAGATCTTTCAATAATGTATGGTGACATTACTGTGTGGTCATTTGACCTAAATTCCAGAAACTTTTAGTTTAGCAAAAACAATTTTTCTGGAATAAAACATATTAAGACATAACTTTTTTCTATGGAAAATGTTGCTATTTTCCTGAAAAATGTCACATAAGTCTTTTAGCGCTTCTGACTTTTCCGAAAATGTTACAGAAGACTTTTAGCGCTTTTGACTTATCCGAAAATGTTACTTAAGTCTTTCAAAAATATGGTAATGCAACATAAGTCTTTTTCCTACGTTAAGACAAAATTAAATATTTCAATTGAAAGTTTATTGAAATATTTTCTAAGTTAAGGTGAAACACCTGTATTTAAATTAAATTTAAATAAATAGAACTGTTATTGAATTCGTAATGTTTTCTACATAAAAAAAAAATAAGGAAAACTATAAAGAAGCAGTCTATTTCATTTAACCTACGTAAAGTAGTGCATTTAGAATTCAGTGCAATTTCTTCGGTCTTTTGGAAAACTATTAGCTGTGCTATGCATATATTAATATAAATCTTGTAAAAAATTTAATTTTTATATTTTTAAAGCTTCGTCATCGCTGACATAATCATCACTGATTTTTATCTGCAAACACTAGCAATAAATATGTATATAAATAAAATCTGCTAACACGAGCTATAATTATGAGTAACACTAGAAATAATTATGAATAAATAAAGTTTTCTCAACTTTAACTCTGAAATTGTAAAATAGTCAAACAACAAAGTATATTATTTTTGAAAGGGTTATCATATCAAATCATGAAAGTTGTCCAAGGCACATTTCGCCAAGGTAATACTACGTTTGGCAATACTGCAGGCCGTCAATGCTCATGTATTGCACTTTTTTCTTTTAAACCAAATCATTTGATTTGGACCAAATACTCATAGAAGGTGTTAAATTATACAAATTTTGACGAATTACCAAGGACGTTTAAAATTTTTGATTCTTTTGCTAATGTTAATATCCCAGAAAGACATCTCTATGATGGAATTGCAATTATACAGGAAAATTTCCTCCATCGATTCTCCAATCATTACAACGCCTTAGTTTCAGGATCGTTATTAATTATTGATAGCTATACTTTAGCAATTATTCCTAGTTGTTCTGTAACAGGACATTTAAATTTTTTTTTCCTCTTTGATTCACATTGCAGAAATTCTTATGGTACTTCTTCTGTTATAGGTATTTCTGTCTTGCTTAAGTTTCGGTCTTTCACACTGAAATTGAACATTATCTTGAAATTACACACAATGTGAGCAACCGACAATACCCTATGCATTTTCAAATCCAGCAAGGGGAAGTAGCTTTGTCAGAGCATTATAAAATAGTAGAAATTGTTATGAGATAGCATCTCGAAGGGCAAATGCCCGTTTAAGATACGTATTATTTTCTAATACTGAACAACAACATGAGAATAAATTCTCAAGAGTGAGAGAAAATGCTGCACAAAAACAATTAACAATGTTCTCCGAAACATGAAAACAAACAATTAATTGATCGTAATAGAATGAGACGTTTATTTGAATCAGGTGTAGTTACGACGTTCAAAAAATAAGTTAGTGAAAGTTCATATTTTGTTTGTGTTGTATGCAACAGATGCTTGTACAAGCGTTCTGTTATAATATTTCAATCGGAGAAATATAAATCAATTTGGAAATTACTTAATTTAGTAAAATTGTTTGGGTAAAAATTTCCCAAAGACCTGCAAGATATCAGGCGAATTGAGAAAGTCCTTATTGTCAAAAGATTATTATTCTAAAAAGTAGCAATAACTCTTATGGGTCAGTTTCCAAAAATTAAGACCAGCAGACTGTAATGGGTTTATTATGATTAAATTTAAGCGTAAGCTAGCGTATAGGGGCTATGTTTACTTTGAAGCTGTAGCCCAACGTTAGTGTCAAGATTCCTGGATTTCCTCAAAGAAAATAATACGCTGTGGTAAGAAGTTGAAATTGATTTAACACATATTCCTGATGACCTTCTTGAGAAAAGTCATAACCAAGTGTTAATTTATAGCAAAGATGGATTACAAGGATATCTTGATACTGAAGAGCCCATACCAATTTTCTTTTAATCTGATATACAGTCATTTGAAAGAAATAGCTCTGAACCTGAAGCAGATATGGAGGAAGATATTTTAAGTGATCACCATACCGCTTTTAACGAAAGTGTGTTGATATCTGTTGCCCCGAAAGAAAGTAAAATAACTAATATACCACCTGGCTAAGGCTTCAAACCCATTTACATTCTGAGAGATATCCATTGTGAAGAATTAGCTCACCTACATTTATTTCCAACCGATAAATTTGGTTTTAAGGTAGATAGATCTGTACCTTTGCCCCTTGTTAAATACTTTTAGATTATTCAAAAAAGTTTGAATCAGACCCTGATTACATTTTTTTGCACACCACGTTTTATTAAAGTTAAACCTTGAAAGTCAAGTTAATATTGCGTTAAAGAAAACCTAACAGTTTAACAGCCGGAAAGCTAAGCGGTAATTTTAATGAGCAGTTGAAGCAGTTTATTGCACATGATAAAGCATACGCGTTTATGCGCATGCGTTGTCATTCCATAAAAAGGAACACCTGCTTATTGGAAAATTTCCTACTGGAGGTTTTGGCTAGTTCGAAATAGCTTGGAATACCAACTTATCTTGTGCTGATCTGAAGTGGACTGAATTTATCTCAATCTTTTTGAGAATTATGTATATGATATGTCGTATCATGATAGATGTAAGTTGCTAAATGAAAACCCTGTCCTATTAGCCAGACACTTTCAGTACAGGGTAGAAGTGTTCTTCAAGAATGATGCTATTGATGGACCTTTAGGTAAAGCTGAATATTATCTCATTCGTATACAGTTTCAAGCTCAATGGAGTCCCACATTCATTCTTTCATTTGGATAAAAAATGCTCCAACTTTTTTCATTGGTAGCTTATCCATGCTCATTTGCCTGATGATAAAGAACAACCTGGACTGTTTGGATTAGTTAAAACTTATCAACTTCACAAACGCTCAAATACTTGTAGAAAATATAAAATGAACGTTGTAGATTCCATTTTGGTAAAAGTATGCCACAAGAAGAGAAGTATGTGATTCTTAATTTAAGAGATGAAATTCTTGGGAAAGTCAAAGAGTATATTGGTACTCATTTTAGACCCTAAAAAAGTAAATTTCTTTGATCGCTCTCAGGAAAATTTTGTCTCCGTTAAATTTATTAATGAAATATTGGAAGATCTTAACATTAGTGAAATTTAATATGGGAAGATGGTTGCAGTTTCTGACGAAGATGATTTTAAACTTCATCTGAAACGTCCACCTGACTTTTGTTTAGTAAAAAATTATTTTAATGTTGGATTGTTAGCATGAGAAACAAATTCAGACATTCAGACAGTTTTTAACTGTTATAAGGCTGTTACGTACATGTAATTGCTTATCAAAACCAGAAGATGTATGTTCTCATGCTATGAAGGAAGTTGTAAAAGAGGCAGTATAAGTTATTCTTGAGGCTTACCAAAAAATGAAGGATGTTGCAAATGTTTATGCTAACAATCGAGGGTGTTCAGTTCAACAAGCTGTCTATTACATTATGCTAGAATTGTGGTTGAGAAAGGTTTTCCCAGCAGTTGTTAATGTGAATAGCAACATTCCAGAAAAACGTGTTCACATTATGTTAAGTAAAAAAGAAATAAATTAACTTCCATATGATAGTACACAGTTGTATATGAGAAATATGCTTGAACGTTACTAAGAAAGGCCTGTTCTTAGTTTCTATAAAAAACTTAGATGTTTGCTTTTCTGAATTTGTGAGACGATAACAGCTTTCACAAAATGTTGGTGAAACTGATTATCAACCAAATGAGTGAGATGATGATTTTTTTGAAGAAAATTATCCAATTTTTCTTTTTTACCCCAAAATAGTGAAAATCAATCAAAAGGAAGAACTTGTATCAAGGAAGGTTCTCTACATTTTACGTTAATACGTTTATACCTAACAAGCATAATCTTCTAGATTTAAGATAGCTTTTAGTCCAATCAAATGATCTACCTCTAATTCCATAGTAACTTAGTTCGTCTAACAAATATTGCGTCAAAAATACTCAGACGTAAAGCTTGTTATCATAAACAAAATATCTATAGTATCAAACAAATTACTGTTTCAAGTTCATCAAAAGTTTTTAGAAATATTTGTCTGCAATTCAAATGCTCCCTTTGCAGGAAAAGCTGTGATACGTTGTGGAGACCTTTACCAACTTTTACCAGTACGAGCAAAACCTGTGTTTTTACCTGATTCTAATTTAAGCTTGACCTATGGAGAAGGTTTGAACTAGCTGAACTGATTGAAGTAATGCGTCAAAAAGATGAGCATGGTTTCATTCAGCTTCTCAATAAAATAAGGCTTGATGTACTAGACAGTGATATTTAATTCAAAATTAAATCTTGTTTTATTAATGAAAATTATCCGTTATATTTATGTAAAGCCTTGCTTATTTTTGCCAAAAATAAGCCAGTTCATGAGCATAATACCAAATTGTTAAACTCCATCCTATCTCCTTTGATAACAATTCCTGCTGCGGATGATTTCCGTAAAAGTTGGAGATAACCTGACATTGATGAAATTCTGAACCGTAGTCAGTCAAAAACTGGCACCCTTACGATATTTCTGTGTTTAAAATTAGAGACTAGAGTTATGATCATCGCAAACATAGACATATCTGATCGTTAGATCAATGGACAACTTGGTACAGTAAGACAATTTAAGTTTCGAAATGGGCAAGTGATCTTGTTTTACCTGCACATAGATGACAGACAAGCAGGGCTTTTAAAAATAAATAAAGAGATACAATAGCTAGATTAATAAATGGTTCCAATCAGCAAGGAAGAAGCATTTATCTACATGAAGTCAAATAAATTATCTTTTTCCCGATTTATCAGAAGAACGCAATATCCATGGATACATGCTTGGGCATGTATAGTCCAAAAAGTTCAGGGACTGAGCTTAAAAAAGGCTGTAATCAGCTTTCATTTAGAGAGGCCAAGCCTGTTCTGTTCTAAGTCACACATTTTGATAAGCTCCATTGCTTTGATTGGATAGTATAATTCCGAAGCTATTCGAGCGAATGAAGTTCCATACCAGTAAAGCTGGTACCCCTTATGCAGAATGTTACATTATAGATAAGACAGAAATGATATGTGTTATGAAGATTTTTGGTAATTTAGTACAAGAAGGTAAAAGTGACGAAATCTTCAAATTTACTGTTATAAATGTTATGCTTGGAATAATGAGAAAGTGTTACCCACTACTGTTGTTGTTTTCGATAATAAAGAAATGCAAAATATAAAAACAGCCTCTCTTAAACAACCCTCAGAAAGTATATACGAGGGCAATGTGATTTCTGTTGATATTTCAACCATGGCTGTTGAATACAAATGTGAAAGTTGTGAGATGCCTATGGAGCTGCAAACGGGAACATACTACTGTTAGCGATGCAATGTAATGGGAACGAAGGATAGTGTTGTTACTTCCCAAAACAATGTAGCATTTAAATTAAAAGATCAACAATCAACTATTCATAACCTAAAATGTCACCATATATTTTTTTGGAAGATCTCACTGACCACACAGTAATGTCACCATACATTATTGGAAGATCTCACTGACCACACAGTAATGTCACCATACATTATTGGAAGATCTCACTGACCACACAGTAATAAACAAAATGAAGGTTGAGATGACCTTGTGACAAATACCATCTTTAAAAGTTTATGTGCATCAATCTAACAGAGTAAAGAAAATCGAAAAAAACAAATGAGCACTATAAGTTTAATGCTCATTCTTCTGTTAAAAGTTTGGTTTTGGTTTTTACGGTTTAAGTTTACCGTTGATTTTTCGATCTTTATGTAAACACCTTGTTTTTAGTAAAAGCTTTGAAAGTTAAATTTAGAGGATGTTATTGTTTACTTTTATACTAAGTTTAATTTTATGATAATATTTGATTCGGAAGTTACTTACTTGGTGTATTGAAAAATATTATTCCGATGACTCTAATTTATTAATAGAAAATTATGACGCAATCCACTCTCAAAGAAATACAGGAAAACGCGGTGGGAGACTTGTAATCTACGTGAAAAAACCTAAAATTTAAAACTAGAAATTTTAATATATCTGACAGTAATGGGGAGTGTTTATCCTTTGAAATAATAAACAACACTTCTAAAAACTACATCATAGCATGTTGCTATAGAACACCAGGAACAAATGTTAATAAATTTAGTATCCACTTAAATAAGATTCTTGATAGGGCAAATTTTGAAAAGAAACTATTTTTTATTCTTGGAGATCTAAATTTAAATTATTTTAACTACGAAGATAACCCAGAAATATGAGACTTTTATAACAACTTGTTTCAACACGGCGCTATACCGATCATTAGCCGTTCAACGCGCGAATTAAAACAGCACCAACACTGATAGACATAATTTTAACAAATTCGTGTTTTGACATTTCTTTAAAAAAAGGTATAATTAAAACTTTAATTTCCGACCATTTCCCCAATTTCGTTGCTCTTAATACACATAAACAGAAAATTAACGTATCGAAAAAGACAGTAATTTACAAAAGGAACTTTTGCAGTGAGAATTTGCAAAATTTTAAAGACGATCTGAAGAAAACAGGTTAGGGTGTCCTTGATGACCGTGATGAAATCAAATATCTTTACTAGATTCTCAGATACGTTTACAGCCCTATACGAAATAAACTTTCCATGAAAAAAACAACGTAAATACAAAAGACGTAATGACTCCATGGATGACAAAAGACATGACGACTTCATGGATGACAAAAAACATGACGACTCCATGGATGACAAAAGACATAACGACTCCATGGATGACAAGATACAACAACTCCATGGATGACAAAAGACACAATGACTTCATGGATGACAAAAGACATGACGACTCCATGGATGACAAAAGACATAACGACTCCATGGATGACAAAAGACACAATGACTTCATGGATGACAAAAGACATAACGACTCCATGGATGACAAAAGACACAATGATTTCATAGATGAGAAAGGGCATGGGAAAAACAGTCTAAGCAAAAACAAAGATTGTATATCAAGTACTTAAAACAAAAAACAGAAACCTCAGAAAGGAAGAATAAAAATTATAAAAATCTTTATGAAAAATTAAGAAAAAAGCAAAACAGTCAAAATACTCATCACAAATTTAAAGATACAAACATGATTCTAAAAAAACTTGGCAGGTAATAAAAAAGATAACAGGAAAAATAAAGGCTAAACCTGATGACCTACCTAAAGTTTTAAAAACGGAAAAGGAAAACATATATGATAAAAAAGATTTTTACAAATATTGGAAAGAATCTTGCAAAAAAATAACCAACTGTAAATAAATCATTTGAAAACTATGTAAAAAGGAATGTAAGCTCTATTGATAATTCTGAACTCACCTTCAAGGAGTTTGAAATCGCATATAAATCTCTTCCACAAAACAATTCTTGCGGTGCTGATAACTGAGATTTTAATATAATTGATGTTTATGATGAAATAGAAATCCCACTTTGTAAAATTTTTTAAAAATATAAGTAATGGTATTTTTCCAGATTCTCTAAAAATAGATAAAGTAAGTTCCTTTTTTAAATCTGGTGATATTTCTTTGCTAAGTAACTATAGACCTACATCAGTTCTAACTGTTTTTTCTAAAATTCTTGAAAAACTTATGTTCAATAGGATTTACTCCTTCTTTAACGAAAAAAATTTATTCTTTGAAAAACAATTTGGTTTCCAGAAAAATACTTCAACTGAACATGCAATATTACAACTTACAAATGAGATAATTAGCTCTTTTGCAAAGAATGAGATTACTGACACTGTGTGTTTTCATCGATTTATCAAAAGCCTTTGATGCTGTAAATCATACTATTCTACTTAAAAAGCTGATATTTATGTCATCCGAGGTAATACAAACAGATGGATAAAAAGCTACCTAAAAATAGAAAGCAATTTATTTATTTTAATAAACATAATTTTACAGAATTTTGTAATATTGTCTACGGGTTCTTCAGGGATCAATACTAGGCACTTTGTTATTTCTTATCTATGTAAATGATCTTCACCTAGCATCATCCAATTTATCAACAGTATTGTTTGCAGATGACACAAATTTTTTTCTTTCTGGCAAAAACATCAATAATTTATTTTCAAGAATGAAAGGTGAATTAATAAAGTTTCTACCTGGTTTAAAGCAAACAAATTATCTTTAAATATAAATAAAACTAAATTTACTATCTTTGATCAGGAAAGTAAGAAATTGCTCATTCCAATGGTTTTAACATTATTGCAAATTGGTAATATACCCATTAAAAATGATTATGCAACAAAGTTTCTTGGCAAATTAATGAATGAAAATCTAAATTGGAATGCGCAAATTGCTAAAGTATCCTCTGAAATTTCGAAGAGCATCGGTATACTTTATAAAGCAAGTCCAATGTTAAAAAAATTCCAACTCAAACAACTCTATTCTGTCTTTGTTCGTAGTTATATCAGTTATGGAAGCATAGCTTAGGCTAGTACACATAACTCAAAATTGGAAACTCTTTATCGTCGTCAAACACGCGGTTCAGTTAATTAATTTTCAAAACCGTTTCACTCATTCCAAACCCTTTTTTGATGCAATGAAAGTATTAAATTTTTATGAATTAATTATTTCTCAAATTTTTCTCAAATGAAAACAAAACATTTCACCAAAGATAATTTGTAATATATTTACATCAAACTACCAAATAAATATACTCTCAGACGCCGCTTCTTAGTAGAACCACAAGTCAGAGCAAAGTTTGAAGTATTTTGTATATGATCCCGTGGCCCTCATTTGTGGAACAAAATTGTTGTTATGAATTCAAAACTTTCTGAAATTTAAAATCTCTCTCTTTTTAAGAAAAAGTTAAAAATCTCTTCCTCTTGTAATGTAAAAACATTCTTTGTAATATTTTGGTCATTTTATTCATTATTTCTAATTTACTTACGACAATTCATAAACGTTTTATTTTTTGTGTGTTGTAAAATTTCTTTTGATGCAGAAAATATATCACTACTACTACAACTGCTTTCTAACTGCTATTTTTGGATTCTACACCCATAAATACAATAAAATATACATTTTACAATTTTTCATATATTATTTCTTATTTCATTAAGGAAAACAATAAATAAAAATGTTGTAGAAATCTGGCATTTTTGGGAACCGGGTTTAAATTAAAACCGCAATATCTTGGGAACCGGTTAAGATCATGCGCTAAATATTTCCCACTTATGGTAACCATTACACCAAGTTTAAAGGAAATCTGAAAACCCAGGGTTCAATGGACTGGGTGATTACCCTGTTTTTTACAAGAAAAAATGTTTGGATGTGGACTTGTACTTAAAAAACAAAAAAAAAATCAAATTATTTAAATGTTGGACTCTAGGGCTAACATCTTCTAAAGTTATTATTGGGGTAACTTTTGAATAATTCACCACAACAGAGATGCTTGTATACAATTGGTGCAAGGCAGCCAGGTCCAATTCTGGTGTGCATTAGTGGATGTGGAGTTTATTTTAACAGTCGAATTGATTTATACCTAAAAAAAATATACTATTTATAGAAACTAACATGAAAACAAAATTGTTCTGACCTGGATATGATAATTTTTAAATAAAACTTGTAACGGCAGATTATTGAACGCTGCCATTATGACTTTATGACTGGTTTCTTAACGTATTTATTACCATGAGTAAGTACTCTCTGTGTAATTTTAATTCTGTTTCTAATACTTCATACTTTACTTCGAACGTGTTTCTATTGGTGTTTAGTTTCTATATGTCTATATTGTGGGGTACTTTTGTGTATAAAGTGGGTGCATAAATTAGTGTACAATCCGTGTATTTGCTGCATTTAACAAAACGTAATATCTTAAAACTATGAAAATGTCTTGTTACACTACAACGACCACTGGTGTTATCTTTGCCGTTAATTAGTTTTTTGGGCTGAGTTTGCAATACCATTAGCTCAGGCAACTTCTCTAAAAAACATATTGCCTATAAATGTCTAATATAACTTGGGACTGAGACAAGCAAAAAATTTAATGGTAATACCTCCTTTCTAAAACCCTTTATATTTAGTTTTTGTTAGTTTACTTGGAAAACTAAAAAAATAGAATCAATCAGTTTATTAAGAATATTTATTAGAATTTTGAGGATTCGATTATTTTAATGTGGGACCAACACCAAAACAAATAGTTTTTCGAACTTATTGGTTCTGGTGTACTTGACAACGTAAGGTAAAGTTTGCTCTCTTCAGAAAAAATAAATAAAAAGAGTAAAAAGAAATTTGGAGCACCGGGGCATCCATACCCGTACCTCTCGTATGCTAAGCAAGCACTTTGCCATTTGAGTTAAACCTTCATATCAAAGTATCTTAAAAAAACTATTATTTTGTGATATCGTTCTATTTGCCCATTGTTTAAAATCGTCAATCAAAATGATGTTACTGTTACAACCAACCAATAAAAATCGTTAGCATTTTTATAATTATGGTAGTTTGGCCGAGCGGTTAAGACGCGCGCACTTAACGTGCATATTTATCACGTGATTATGCAAGCGTCGGGGGTTGTGGGTTCGAACCCCAGCTGTTGCCACAAGTATTTATAACTTTTCGATTATTCGATTTCTTCAGTTT
>JAUZNK010077110.1:0-13521 GCA_035046665.1 Euphysa ruthae | reverse complement strand
ATTTATTTTGTAAAATTTTTATTGATAGTGAATAAATACTTACTTACTTACTTCATATTACCAAACTCAGCCGGAATATAAGAAATCATGAACATATTTGGGCATGCTATTAAATCTGGTGGCACTTCAGACAAACCGGACCAAGTGACCCTAAAGGAGACTCTCTGGTCTTAAAGGAGAATGCGGTGAGTGTGGAGCTTTTGGTGCTTCTGCATGAACAGGAGAACCCTGAGACTATGGACTTTCTTGCCCTTCTGGTCCAAAGGGATAACCGGGAGAGCATGGACTATATAACCCTTCTGGCTTATTTCTCTCTTGATTGGGGATTCTATGGGATGGCTGAGTTTGTGGCCACGAGAGGGCAATATTGAAAGACTCTCCAGAGAACTACCATGTTTTGTATATCGATGCAACATATGGTGGTTTGAATAGGTTCGCTATGTTTGTCCCTGTGTCACTCCCAAAGGAGGATCACTGGAGAATGAATATCAAAGACAAGGTGGCTCTGAGTTTTGAGATGAGAGATCCCAAAAAGCCACATCAGTACGTCAAGACCAGTGAGATGATCAAAGGACAGGAGTGGGAGTTACATAGTATTTATTGGCCAAATAACCATATTAAAAAAATGGTCCTTATAAGATTGACATAGGGATAGTAGATAGATACCCGCAGTTATACCTTATACTAAACGAAACCCATGCCGTGCTCGAATCTGGGGCAGGCTATCGATTGACACAGGTAGCCAAATTTAAGGACCATTTAAAGGCTGAAATTGACATATACTCATCAAAATTATCGACGGTTTTGGTGTTGGGCCTTCTGTGATAGGCGACGTTCTGGGTGGGTCCTTCCAGATTCCTATCTATGCTCGCTCATCATAGACTTTTCACCTTCCAAACGACTATACAGCCTTTGCACCACGGTCTACCATTGTAATCGAGTTCATATCAATATCTAAGACTATCAGGTGTTGAATTCTTGTGGCACGCACAAGTGATTGATTGATTATGTTCGATTTTTGATTCTGAACGCTTGTGGCGTTGTTTTAATTTGTAATGAAAATTTTAAAATTTTGATAGTGGGGAGATTCGCACTCGTACCACCAAAGTGAGTTTGGTGTAATAAACCAACACACTGGCACACTGGTCTATACCCATACATCATCTACCCAAATTAACTACTGTTAAAATTTTAAAATATGTTGACACAAAACAACCAAGGTCTGGGATCTGCGGAAAGTAAGGGTGTAGATTTACAATTACCAATTATATATGTAAGTGAAATTGTTCTTGCCTGAATTAACAATTACCAATTAGATATCTATGCAAAACTATCCTTAGGTAGATTTACAATTACCAATTATATATATCTTTGCGAGGAAGGTGCCATAAATATAACGTTTTATTATTTATTATTTTATCCGAAACTGATGTATTAGACTTTTAATATGGAATTAAATTATTTTTACTGACCATTTTCCTTGATAATCATTTTAATGAGTTTGTCTGGGCCAAGACCTAAAAGAAAAAACAAATGAAATATTATTTCGAATTGTTTGGATACTCAATTTCTCAAATGCTAATGCCATGATCATGCCAAAATTTTGTGCCTTAGAAAAATATTATTCCTGGTAGTTAAGTAATGTGGGCCATTTTGGAATTTTTTCCCAGCAGGGGGTCATGGTTAAATAATCTACAATAACAATTTGGGCATGTTTATGTCATTCTCTGGCTAGTTAAGTAGTACCATCTTAGTACCATCGCAGCACCATCTTAGTACCATCACAGCACCATCTTAGGATAAAGGTCCAAAAAATGAAATTTTAAAATTTGCTAGTTTTGTCTTGTTGAAACAGTTTCTAGGTGCCCTGTAGTCACTAAGTTCCTAGTTTTCTAACCCGGTCATGAAAAAATTTTGTGAAATACCTCTGTAAACTTTCTTCTTTTTATGGTTAAAAAAAAACCCTTAGTTTCGTTTTAGATTGATGAAATGATCAATGAGGTGAAGTTTAGTGATTTTGTCCTTACTGGGAAATGTGTCAATACTATTAATCTAGAAAGGCTTATTAAGTGTAAGTTATTTGTTATAATCTCTGTCATATTATGTCTAAAGTGGTAAGCAACGGTGGGTAATATACCAGCTAAAAACATTTTTTAATGGTGTTGTCCTCTACACCGGTTTGAAAAGTGCTAAACTTAACAATTGTTCACAAATTGGTTTACTCACAAATAATTGGAAAAGTAGTAAACCAACCAACTGCTAAAAAAAGTGCTATGTCTAATGTCTGTTTGCCAACCGATATATCCCAACAACCGGTATACCCTAACAACCCGTAATTATTTATGTGTGCCTATTTTTTTGACCTGTATCAGAAATTTTTCACAAATCATTGACGGGAATATTATTTCGTGTTAAACTTATATTCGCACTGTGTATTTATTATATACTTTTTACTGTGGAATCTATCTTTTACATATTAGTTGTTATTTAGTGTATGTCAATCATCGCCCAGCATTTGGTTTACAACCATCGGACTTAACTGAAGCATTTAAAGCTGTTGGACATCTTGTGGGTAATGAGGCTGTGATCAATAAAGATCAACTGTTTCGTATTCTTCAAGAAAAAGGTTAATTTTCTATTATTTCACTTGTTTATTATTGTTTATATTATTCGTATATAATATTTAATAAACTTAAAAATAAAAATTTTCACACCGATTTGTGCTTTCAGTAATAATTTGTAACATTCCATAACTTTTTTGGAAAATTTCTTTTGTAAGTATTCTCCAATCCAGTATCTAGAAATAGTATAATGACAATGCAAAAAAATATTTTGCAAGTTTCGGAATTTCCTGCATTAGTTGTTTGTCAACTTTGTAAACCTATTTTATATGCGATAGCTATATGATGGATGTTTAAGCGAGGTTTTTTTTTGTAGCGTACCAATTAAATTAAGCATATGTCTACACAGTTAAAATAAAATCATGAGGAAACCTGCTGAAAACTTGAGGTCTTAAAATTTATAAAATTTCAAATTCCCTCAAGAATTTTTACTGTTACCCAGTAAGAATTTTTAGTGAAATAAGTGATTTTGGTGATAATCTGTCGAAACCCTTAAATTAAGTTGAGTCCCTGTGAAACACTATAAAGAATTATTTTTCTTAAATTTATCCGGTTCCAGGAAAATTGCCCCCATGAAAATTTCCCGCCAGGAAATTTGCCCCTCGAGAAAATATCCCCCCGGAAAATTGTCCCCGAGAAAGTTACACCCCGAAAGATTGTTTTAGATTATGAATATGACATTTAATGAATTTATTTGCATTTATTTTTAACAGAAGTTAGAGTTCGACATAAATTTTGTTTATAATTTTCAGCATACTCGACCAGTACACATACAGGTCAATGTTTGTTTTTCGTTTACGTATGTATTACTGTAACACCTGCTCTTTATTACTGTTAAAAAATTTTTTTTTTTTAGTTTTTTTTTTTTTTTTTTACAATTTTGTTTTTATGTTTAAAGATGTGAAAATTTAATATTTTGTTTTTTGCAATGTTGTTTTTTAAAGTTTAATGGTGTGATAATTTAATAAATAAATAAGAATCAAATTATAAAGTGGCAAATCATATAAATAATTCCCAATGATAATCATTCACTACATCACATCAAGAAGTCAAGAATTGTTCTATAATAGTGTGGGAGAAGTAAGAAGTGAACAAAATGGGGTTTGTCGATAGTGAAAGAAGAAATCCGAAGATCCTTCAAGATGGTTTTGTATATGTTTTTGGAAAGCACTTGGCAAATGATGTACGTCCTTATGAATGCAAATTACTTAGAAAAGGCCAATGTAAAGCAAAGGTCAAGGTTGACCTCTTTGACGAAATCATTGCTGTAGTCAACGAGCATACACATCCACAATCTTGTGTGAAAACCGAAGTAACATGTGTAAACTTCTATAACATTGTCAATCTCTGATACTCTACAGTGCGTTTCTTGAGAGTTCAAGTTTTTCTTTTTAAATTACTAGCCAGTTGAGTATTGTAATATAGACCTTATGTTTTTCGCCTGCAGATAACTGTGAAATATGCGTCCTGCGCATTTTTTCTATTAGTTTTTTGTTTCAAATCCAAATTGTAGTTTTAAAAAGTTTCTTAGGGTGTTTCTTAATATCAACAAGGGCAGTGACACATTCAAGAATTTTAACAATTTAAGAAAAGATTAAAATCGCATTCGAATGTGTTGAATCAAATTGGAATGCTGAGATAATTCTTTGCAATGTACTTTCTTACCTCAAAAAAAAGCATTGTTTCTTTTTAGTTCTTCAAGTTTTTTAATTCTGAAGGTACTTAATAGCAAGTTTCTTATAAAAAAAATGAGTGTATGGACAAATTTTTCTCTTTGCAAATTTTTTTGCAAAGTCTTCATCTCGCAACAAAAATTTATAACTTAATTTTTATTCTTAGGGAGGGACTAGGCTTAAAGGCTCAAATTAAATTTCATAAAATTTTAGAACTTAGAATGTAAATGTCAGATTGCACTTGTTGTTTGCATGTGTTAATTATTATTTTACACACTGCAATCAAGCGTTTTAATCTCGAAATTTCACTATCTCGAACTTTTTTCGACGAGACGAGAAACCCCAAAGGTATGTCACTTGAAGTTATCTTAAGACCCACACCCCACCTTTCCACCCTCTTTTCTCGGAATATAAATATTTATTACAAGGACTTGAGATTTTTTTTTTTTTTTTTTTTTACAAACTTGTAGTCTATATCTATAAGGTCTGCGAACTACATTTATTTTTTACATTTTTCAAATTGATTTCAAAAAAAATATATATATATTTTAAAAGAAGAGAGAAAGTAAAGTATTTAAAATTTTCAAATGATATTTTTTATGATAAGCTGTGAAGAAATTCCATGTCGTGTTACAGGATTTCAAACATAAAACAACGGGTGAAAAATTCCATTTTTGGAATTCGTTATGTTATATTAGTTATATTCCATAAAATTTTAAAAATATTAGCCGGTATCGATGACGGGGATCGATGTCGAACAACTGGGCATTGATGTCGGACAACTGCGCTGTCGAACAAATGGGTTGTCGAATAAGTGGGATGACCCCATTGTTTTCATATTCAAAAAAACATGCATTTGTATTAATTTCACGGGTAAAGTCCCAGTTGAAAGAAATCGCCGAGTTCTCGCAAGAAGCACCGCAAGTTCTAATTGCAAACGAACTTGCAATTATCTCTAATGTTGCTGTTGCAAACTTACCACATGAAAAGAAATATCCGAAATCAAAGAAGGTATATGAATCATCCGCCTAATCCCATAGCTAGCGGAGCAATACCGTAACTTCCTGTCGAACTTCAACAAACTCAAAATGGATAAAGATTTCTTTTGTTTGATAGCGGTATTGTAGATAATGATAAAATGCCAATGTTCGCTACCGATCAAGCCCTTCGATTTCTGGCTGAATTGGAGGGCTGACGGGACGTTCAAACTTTGTCCTGAGGTATTTTTCCAAGTTTATACAACACACGTAAGAGTAAAAGGAAGAACAACTCCCTGTTTTAACACACTGCTCCCGAACAAAACGGGTGCAGCATATGAACGCTATTTCTCCGAATTACGAAGTCGACTGGCATTCCTGGGAATCATCCACGTTCAATATTATTTGATTTTGAGATTGCTGCAAATAAACTCAGCTCTTCGTTTATTTCCAAACGCTGATATAAGTTAGTGTTTTTTTCATCTAACAAAAGTTTTTGACAAAAAATACAAGCCGTTGATCTACAAGGGCGATATATGGAAGACCAACATTTTGCCCTCCATTTAAAAGTGATACCAGCTTTGGCTTTCATACCCCCACTTGACGTCAACGTTTTCGAGAGTCTGGCAGACCATATTCGACAAACCTACGGTGTAGATGCTGACGCAGTTATCTGCTATTTTGGGGACACTTATATTGGCAAGTTTCATCTAAATGGCCCTCGAGCAGTACCAACCAACTTTGCTATCGAAATGTAGAACATATCCCACTGAATTGCTGAAGAAATGCCAAGAACTAGCAATAACATTAAAGGTAGGCACAATAAGTTTCAAGGTATATGTGCCAGTTATAATCCAAAATTTTGGAAATTTCTGGGACTGTTAAAAATTTCCGAGTCACTTGATCAGTTGGCCATTATACAGGCAGAAGCAGATCATCCACCACCTGTTCAAAGGAGACGTTATTTGAATAATGACGAGAGGAGCTTAAACATTGTGGACGACTTTGCAAATAGAGAAAATATAATGTACATCAAAAGTATTGCATACAACATATAGTCTCTTCATTAATTGTTTTCATATTTAAAAAAAAAAAAAAAAAAAAAAAAAGAAAAAACATTTCTGCGTGATATTTTTTGGGATACTTATTTACTTATTTTATTTAATTTCTAAATCAACATGATATAGTTTTTGTGTCGATGTTTTATTGAAAGTAAAAATCTCTTGTACATCTACATGCTTTTTATTTCTGTTTTAATTTTTTTAGGAGCAAATTTTCACGAGGGAAAATTATCTTTTTTTTTTTTTAAATGAAAAATGTTTTTATTCATGACCCCTTTTGTAAGATTTTGTATAATTAATTATCTCAGTTTGAATCTGAATTAATTTTTTGATAAATTGCATGTGTTATTGTGAATGAGATTTTTTGTTAAATCAGTTTTTAGCTGGGTCCTTATTTAATCATGGATCTTAATAGAAAGTGCGGTAATAATTGATAATATATGATGAGAATTTGACTCATAAATCTTGAGATAATATTTTCTCTTTTCATTTTCAGAAATAATTAACATAAAATAAAATTTATAGGGCAATATTTTATTGATATATGTATATATCAAACAAGTGTTGTTGTTGTTATTTTGATGAAGGGTGGCAAAATTACATAGAGGCAAGTAACTGTCCATAGTTGAACTATGAAACAATAAAGGTATTTTTAACTTAATTGGCGAAAAACCTTTATTTTCCGAATGAAATGAATTTGAATTTCACCGTCAGGTGAAAATTGACAAATATAGAAAAAGTGTCCATGGGATTAAATACCGCGATGTTGTAGATTTCAAGATTTTAATAATTTTCTGGGGAGGGTAGGGGGCAATTTGTTAGGGGGCAATTTTCCTGCTACGGTTTATCCAGTTAAAATTACATAATTTAAATATTTAAAGCTAAACACCATAAATATATTCGAGATGACTAAATTGCTTTTATAGAATATGCTCTAAGTCTAATAGATACTTTTGACGAATATTGGTTGTTTACTAACTTCGATATTACCTCTATTTTAGGAGAGCATTTAGGAGAATCTGAGTTAGCAGAATGCATTTCATTGTTGCTTAGCAGCTCTTTGGAAGAAAGCCAAGAGGGTAAAATTGAGAATAGTCTACCTGATGAAATAACTGCCAAAACGTTTGCAAGGTTTTTGGGATTTGAATAGTGTTCGTATATCTTTAAAAATTCCGTATCTAAAAAATTTTAAATCATTCATTTAAAATTTTCATTTTTGTTCTTTTCTTTTCCTTTTTATTTGAATTGGTTTTTGATCGATATATCGTTGACTTTTTGCTCAGTTACTCTGTTTTAAAGACGCTTAACATCAAATAATGCATTAGCTTTCGTTATAATTCTTAGGGTAATTTATTTTCTCCGCATAATTTAAATTCACTGGAAAATTTCTTAACTTTGACTGAAATAATTAAAAAAATAGGTAATAATCGACAAGCAGGATTTAGTATATTTGTGTACATTGCGTTTGACCATGGGCAGCCTTCCATTTATTAATGTTTGTGGTGTGGCTGAAAATACACACGAATGATTCAAAATGTGACTCGCCACAGCCTTAGGTAATAATTAATGTTGTAAATAATGCTGCCGAAATGCTTTGATATACCTAATTTGGTAGATTTTCTTACCTGGTTTTGATATTTTACAAGACTCTCATTATTTTTTAACACATTAATTACTTCATTAATTGAAACAAAATGCTTTAATAACGCATTAAAAGTGAGTACTTAAGTATATGTGATGTTAACATGTATTAGTAAACAGAGTTGAAATATGCTATGTTCTTATGTGAATATTGTTAACTACATTTAAATATTTATTAAATCAAAATTTTATATATTTTTTTAAATGTAAATATATCAAATAAGTTATTAGTTTAATAAAAAGGTATAATATATGTAAAGATATAATATATGTAAAGATATAATATATGCAAAGGTATAATGTATGCAGAGATATAATATAATATATGTAAAGATATAATGTATGCAAAGATATGACATGAAATTATGTCCAATTTATATACACTCTCAGTATCTTATATGTTACTAATGCAATATATCTTTTGGATTAATTTATTTACGATTTAGTGGTAGTTTCATTACGATATCGAAACTTTGACGGCGCCGGTGAGTTTAGGCGTTCCGCTACTTGCGAGTGAGATAAATCAAGTTTTGCGATATTTCTGAATCCAGATGGAATGACAAGATTTGCAAACTCTAAAAAATAATAATACATAAAATTTAATTGAAAAACAAGCTTCGCGATAAACTTTTAAGGAAAAAAAAAACTGATGGAATTCATTTTTATGACTGCTGCTCATAATTACAATCCTACTGTTTTATATGATGAATAACTCTTCTCCAAATTTATAACAATATTTTTAAAAAAAAACTGCCGTGTGATTCCAAACTCAAGCCTGCTAAAAGAAATCGAATGAAAAATAATGAATTAACTGATCAGGTCTCATAAGAGACTCTGTGTCAGAATTAAACTCCCTACTTTCAATAAATCTTTGAAGTGAAATAACAAACGCTAAATATCTTGAACGATGTTAATTGCTTATGAAAAAAATTTTAATGTAATATATTTCAGAGTGGGAGTTTTTAAAACTAGATTGTTCTGAAAATTGGTGTGAATGAATGAAGTTTAAATACATTGAAGACAGCAGAAATGAGCGAATCGCTTTCATTTTCAAAAACATGATAAAGAATCGGTTAGGTTTGACATTCACTCTAACTTCATTCTGAATTTTTTCTTTCGGGTCATGTGAAATATTTATTATGCCTCTGTATCACGAAGCCACCTTTTATACAAAAGAGAGCATGAGACACCTTAAATAGTTTGCTGGTGGCATGTAAGTAATTGACCATGAATATCTCGGTGTCCCGAAATTCGCATTTTATTAATACAAAATCCTGCTCCAATTTTGGAAATTTAGCCAACTTGGTGAATCTGGTTGACATAATATTTTTTTTTGCAGCTTGTGTGTAATTTTGTGGAGGCTGTATAAAATTGTTGAGCTAATGTCTGTCTTCCAAACTTTGCAAATATCGCTGTGATCGTTCTGATTTAATTTTTTTTTTTTTTTTTACTACAGCCAAGTTTTCAATTCTTAGGTCAAGTGAACACACTGGTTTTGAATTGCAACAGTCAAAGGTGATATTAAAATTGATAAATTTTTATATCCTTTAGGGGCTTTAATCACTAGATGTTTTATTCTTCATCTTCCAAGGCGTATTGGTTGTGCTCACAATAAGTTGAACTTACATTGAGAAATTTTAATTCATACAGAAATTAATTGAAAAAGGATTTCTTTCCTGCAAGATTTAAATAATGGCTATTGTCAGACAGTGTTCGAAAATAAAAAGTGAGTTTTTGTGCTGATAATGGGTCTTGTTATTGTTACTAATCCTATAGCATATACTTCTATATGCAAAAAAAAATATTAAAACCTCAACCCGCGACTCCACAGGATCTCCTTGCAATTGTCATTCTGAACCACTTATACCTGAAGACCAAGTTATTTTTTTTTTCTAGATGATGGTAGCATTCTGGACAATCTCTTCAAAAATAATAGAATATTTCTTTTCCGCATGACGACTGGCAGTTGAAGGTTTTGCTTATGACATTGTTTGAAGACTTTCAACTCACATTAATCATAGTTTAAAGGCGTTTTATTCCGTTTATTATTGAACCCATTACAAGCATTAAAGCATATTTTCCTTGACATCAGATTAAACCGCTTGGAAATTTTTCTTTACTCTAATAATAGCCTTAAATCACGCACCTTTATATCTGGATTTAAACAAGATAATAAATCGTAATTAGTCGTTCATTTTATTTACGCTATGAAGTAGCGATAATGCAACATCCACGATTGGATAGTTATAACAATTTAAAGATTTTCATTGGTTAGTTTTAAACAATGATATTACAAACATTAGACATTATACGTTTTTGATCGGTCGTTTTTATACAGTAGGTAATAACTATTATTATTCATTTTTCATTCTTTTTGACTTCATGAAGCGGGCAGAAAAATAATTTTCTGCCCGCTTCATGATAATCTCAGATTTTTAGCCTCCTGGAACTAACTCACCTTCGAAGTGTAACTTATAAATTTTAATTTTCCCAAACTTTGAGTTTGCGGCTGAAAGCGATTGTTTTCGATTTTCGTGAAGGTTTCTGTAAAAAACACTGGGAGGTTTCATTTGCATTTAAAGTCCAATGAGTCTTAATATTTGACTGATTAACTTCAATCAACTAAAAACTTTTTAATGTCTGCTCTTATTTGTGTTCCTCATCTACACGAATTTGCCACAAAATTGATTTTCAAAAAATTGATGATAAAATATAATTCTTTGTCTCTTTATATTTTTCGCATTTGTTTATTTTTACCGCAAAAAATTTTTATTTTACTCTGCTTCTATTCCTTATCAACAAATTTATTTTTTTTTGAAAATTCATTTTGTTAGTACTTACAGATAAGATTTTAAATTTTACAGATTCCAGAATGGTTTGAAATCAGCACAAACATCATTTATTTTTAAATAGTCAGAATTAAACTAAAACATTTTGTATCATGCATGATGATGCCAACCTTCATATAAGATGTTCCTATCTTGAGATAATCTGTAGAAATCCAACAAATCGTCAACTTCGTTTGACGAAAGTTGATCTAATGATCGAACCATAGATTCTCTAACACTTCGACTTGTGGCAAACCCATTTTCGTCTGGATCAAAGGCGCGATATGCTTCAATTGTGCTTGCATGTTCTTCAATTGGTTTCGCCATCTTTTCCATAAGAGCAATAAATTCTGTAAAATCGATCATACCATTTCCTTGAAAATACGTAAAATTCAAATTGAAAGTATTCACAATATACTTTATTAAAAATTATTTAGATATCATATTTGAGATTTCGCTTACTCTAAACGATCGTTATAAACTTTTTACAAAGAAAGATTTAGCACCCTTACCCTCAGTTAACTGTGGAATTTCCTCCAAGAACAGAAACTATTCCCGTTACAACTTTCCTTTTCTAAAAATTATTATTAAAAAATCACTTAAAGAAGCTCTCTCTAGATTTCCAGGAAATAAATTTTTTAAATCAAGTTTACAAAAACTATTTCATAGAAAAATTCCAGGCATAGCTTCGAAAAAAAATATCATTATCCAGTATAGTGTCTGAGTGTGTTGTGAGAACATTTTTCGTGTTCCTAAATGTGCTAGTATAAGTAAGTTTTTTTATTCTGCCACAAACAAATATACATGTGCTAAGAAGACTTTCTGATTATCCCTTTTCTTTAGACATACAAGTTGTTCCGTTAGAAATCACCCTTGGCAATAGAAAGTAGCAGTTTCTTCCAGTTTATAATGATAGCAAATCGTTCGCTGTGTCTTTTAAAATATCGGTCTTGTACTATCGATTTTTAATCAAATAAATATCATTTATGGTGGTATGAATTTAAGATAGTCATACGTAATACGTATTAAATAGAATTCATGGGAAACTATAGTCTTTGTAATTTGATTAAAGGGAATGCGTGTTTCAAATCATCACAAGAGACTTGCATAGGTCTGATATCAACAAATGCAAGAACACTATTTAAAAACTCCCACTCTGGTCTTAGTGACTGTCATCATTTAATTTATACTATGTTCAAGGCTAAATATATTAAATTAGCTCCTCCTAAGTTATTAGTTCACTGTAGAGAAATTTGTTAAACAAACATGCACCTATCATCAAAAATAAGATTAGAAGTAAGAAACAATAAACCATTTGTCATACGTATTTGAAATACGTAAACAACTAATGAAAAGAGATTTTTAAAAAAACGTGTTGATAAATCTGGAAAAATAGAAGATACTTAGGCTTTTAAGGCAAATAGAAATTTTGCGGTTAACCACTCTAGTAAACCCTTAAATACTACAGAAAGAGTTCATCTCCTTGAAAATAAACTTATTTCTGACAAGAAAGCACTTGCAAAGATATTTAGTAGCTATTCTGTTAATATTACTGCATTTTGATTTGCATCCAAGTATTTGCACAATCCGGAAAGAATTTCCTATTAACTTATTCCATTTTCGCCACATTGAGCCAGAGGAAGTGTATAATGTCATCATGAAACTACAAAAGGCAGCGATGAAATTACACTCCGACTCCTAAAAACCCTGTCACATAATCATTGTTTGATTATCACAGGTTGTATTAATACTTCTATTAGCAACAGTACTTTCCCTGAAGAACTGAAGTGGGCCAATACAGTCCCTGCTCATAAAAGGATGATACATTAGATAAAGGGAATTATCGGGTATACTCCCAACGATGTCTTTGAAAGTGTTGTTTAAACAAATTACACGTTTTTTCAATAATTAATTTTCCCCTTTGCTATGTGGTTGTCGAAAAGGTTTTTCCACCCAGCGCACTTTGCTTCGATTAATTTAGAAGTTGCAGTTGTGTCGATAAAAAGTGTAGGCACAACCCTTCTGGATTTATCGAAAGCATATGATTGCATCCATCAGGATTTGTTCCTCTCTAAACTTGCCGCATATTGCTTCTTCATTAAAAGCTTATATTTCATTAGAAGCTACTTCAGTTCTAGGAAACAAAGAGTTAAACTAAGTTCAAAATTTAGTAAATAGTTGGTTATATTCTTGGGTGATATATCTGTGATATATCTTTTAAAAATGTTATGTCTCGCTTTCAAACTGACGCCTCCTATTTGCAGGTGTGGTTTAAATACAATTCTTTGGTAGCAAATCCTGCAAAGTTTCAAATTATGTTTTCAGAAGTAAAAAATAATACATATAGATGTTAGCTATTTAATAATGAAATTGATGTAAAAATAGAAGTGAAACTTCTTGGCAATAGATTGCAAATTAAGTTTTACTAGTCACGTCCGGAAATTATGTATGAAGGTCAAGAACAAACTGAGCTGTCTGATTAGACTTAGAAGCTCCTTAGATGTCAAGCAGACAAGGACTCTTGTACATAGCTTTGTTTTGAACTACTTTTTTTATTGTCTACTAATATGGTTGTTTTGTAAGAAAACTGATTATATTGTCATTCATAGGGTAAATATGAGAACTTTAAGGATAAATCGTCAGGACTTCTTTGTGTTATGACCAAATACTGTTGTTTTTTGCTAAGGATTTTTATTTTAACTGCAAAAATATTTGTTGGT
>JAUZNK010077099.1:0-13521 GCA_035046665.1 Euphysa ruthae | reverse complement strand
ACATTATTGCCTTAATTTTTTTAGAAGCTTTACATAAGTCATTTACATAAATTAAAAACAGCAAAGGTCCCAAAATAATATTTAGAAAGTACGGTTTCAGAAATGTAAAATTTAATTTTAAAAACAGGTGGTATCAATAATAAAATATTAAGTTTCTCTGAATATATTTTATTCAAAAACTGATAGAAATCAATTTCAAAATTTTATTCTCATTATGTTAGAAAGCTTTATTTTATTTAACAATTTTATCAAAAAAAAAATTATTTGTTAACCTTTTTGTTTTTTTAATGCCTCAGGGTATCGATACTAACTGATGAAAATGTATACCATCATGTCAAATTAAAGTTTCATATATTATAAATATATAGAAAAATAGTTAACGGTCAACTTACACCTAATTGTTCTTGTTTTCCTGTTGAATGCGTATACCATTGTTGAATGCAGCTGCACAGTTCTGTACAATGTAGGCCAGACTTTTTACAGACACCTTTATAGCCTTTCTTGCATCTGCAATGTTTTAAGACTGACATCCTCACAAAGTTACGCCGGGCAGAGATTGGATTGCTAAAAGTGACCCAAACAAAGCTGTAAATAGTATATTAAGTTACATCGGGCAGTGATTGCATTGCTAAAAGTGACCCAAACAAAGCTGTAAATAGTATATTGATATTGTTCATCATTAATTTATTAAACCAGAAACATTAAACGGGTAACTAATAAATTTATAGGCTCATATAGTGATCAAAAGAATTTTTGAGCGAAGAGGTGAATCTGGTCTGTAAAATACACATAAATTAACTTGATTCTTGGGTCTCTTTGAAATTTAAACTAATTATTCTGGAAGAATTAGTGAGCCAATTTTCATGCTTGTAGCAGAAAGTGCACATATAGTCAGTGTTTGCAGTTAACAGACCGCAGTGTTCTGCTCCATCTCCAACAGAAATTATTTGTTATTCTTGAATCATGTAAAATTATTAAGGAAAAAAGAATTTTTATCTAAACGCCACCCTTAAAATAAATTTTTACGAGCTAATTATAAAAGCAATGATTTGATTAAAATATTAAGGAAGCGACTTGAAAAAAAAAAAAAAAATGATTCTTCTCTGTCATACCTTCAAATATTGTGAATGATTTGAAGTCCTGTCTGTGAGAGATTGAAATTAGAAAGACTCCCAACTGTAAAACAATGCAAAAACTTTCATTAATGTCAACAAGAATTTCAAACAATAAAGAAAACAGGGCTGGAAATCTTAAGACATGAAGAGCATGGTAAGATAATTGTCAGGTGAGACATTAGCTCATCACATCACATCATTATCTCATCACAAAATAGACAAGATTAGGTTCATAATATTAATATCAGCGTGTTGTGAGGTGGTGCTGGTGAGGTAGTAAAAATGTTGGAGATAAGAGGTGTATATGTAATAATGAGGGTGTTTTGGGTAGCACAGAGGTGGAAAAGAGGTGTGCTTAGAAGACTTATTACCAGTTTAAATGGGAAAAGTATAGTTTGTAGAAGAGGAGCTAGCTATACGATTAAGATGGAATAGGTAGAGGAAGCTATTAGAGGGATGGAATTTGTTAATATTGCAGGAGTATAAGGTGTTGTTACAGAAATGGTAAGTGACTCTGGAGACACTAGAGCTAAGATTTTTACAAGTATAGCTAATCATGTTATGAAAAATGGTGTTAACACAAAATATTGTTAGTTTTTTAAGATTTTTAACTTTCAACATATTCAAGAGTGCTGCAAGGTATTTGTTGCTTTACGTTTTTAAAATATGATTGACAGGTCTATCTTTCAGGAAAAAACGGAATACTCATGAGAAGAGATTCAATACAGGCAAGCGAAACAAGGCCTGATTTTACTTTTTCATTAGTTTTTATTATTTAGGAGGAACCAGAATTTTCACAGTATCTTACGTGGACTAAATCTTGGTCAAAAAGATTTGTTCGATTTAACATTGTCCTTTCACTATTTGTTTTGGTTTGGTGATCTCAACTACAGGATCGACCTTGCTGTACCAGTAAGTTTATTTTTATCTAAACATATATAAAATTTTGTTTCAGACTGTTTAACTGCAAACATAAAATGAAGCTCCATGTTTAATAAAATTTCATTTATTAACAAAAATAATGGTGGAAGTGGTGATGATGATGAAGATGACGACGACGATGATGATCTATTTCTTGGATTAATTTTTTGTTTAGTTTATAACTCAATGACTTTAATTTCTCCTGTTTGGTTTAAGAGTTTGTATATTTGTATAACTCTATAGGATATCATAAAGTGCATCATGGAGAGAGATTGGCAAAAACTGCTCGACACCGACCAGCTGTTGGTTGAAATCAAGAAGGGGAATGCCTTTATTAAATTTTGTAAGTAAAAAATAAAAAATAGCAATAACTCATTTATTTTCATTTTCCTTCAAGGGCACTCGAAAAATTTTTTTGAACACAATTTTTTAACAAAGTAAAGCATTTCTTAGACCATATCTACAAGTTCATTGTTATGAATATCATTTATCATAATTATAAAAGGTATCGAACATGCAGTATTGCTTTTTAAAGTTTTTTTATAAATGTGGCTGAACATTGTGTACACCCTATACACATAATGTGTCTAAACATTGTGTACACCCTATACACACGTATTAGTTATTGAATCTAGAGATTTATACATTAAACTAAATGTATTTTATGGTACTTGTTTTTGGGTTGTCTTGAAGTTCTGATTCTTAACCTTTTTTGAAAATGAAATACTAAATATTTTTTGAATTATTTCTTGATGTCTTATAAAACCAATAATATTTAAAAAATATAAGCCTATATTCATGGGAATCACAAAGGTCTTAGTTAAATATTTAGGCAACAAAATGTTTTGACATCATTATTTTTTGTAATTAATCTTGGGTGAAGCGTTGTTTTGTAAGCAGAATGAAACTATTAATACAAAAGATGCAGCTTTTTTCTTCACTTTGATTTATGTGTTGTATATGTTTGTTGTATTTATCTTACATTGTGCTATGTTCTTACATAAACATTCTTTAAAAAATGTGCTGCTTAGACTCCGTTATTTTAAGCATTAATAGTGAAAAAATATCGTTTTTGTAGCAGAGGACGAACTCATGTTTCCACCAACATACCGATACAATAGAGGAACACGTGTTACTTATTGTTGGACTAAAGGGGTACAGTAATATTAATTTAGTATAATATAACAAAGTCTTTTTTTGTTGAGAGATATTGCCAGTGTTCACCAAAAACTTCTGTGATGTTTCCATATCTACATTTATTAATATTTAATGGTTTCAAGCAACTTAACTGAAAATGAGTGCCACAGCTGTCTTGAAATTTTTTTTGTTAACTGATACTTTGACAATCTGTCTTAGCAACTTAATTTTTAGCTTTTTCTTATTTTCTTATTGTTCCTTGAAAGGAGTATAGTGCCTTTGAATTACGCTCCCTCTTACCCATTATGACATTGCATCAATCTGGTGACAGGTGTTTTGCATTGTTAATTAAATGCATTTTATTTTTAGCTCCGTACAAATGTCCCATCTTGGTGTGATAGAATTCTAGTCAAAGCATACCCAGATCTGTTAACAGAAAGCACAACATATGGTATTGACAAATTGAATGTTTTATAGTTTAGTTGTTTGCAGATGTTTTTCTGAAATAGACCTAGATGTTTTAAGTTGAAAGGGCGCGTGTCAGTTTTCTGTGAAAAAGACTATTAATGTTTTAAAGATTAATGATTTCTCTTGATTCCTTCTGGCTTGGAGTTTTTAATGTTTGGAAAATTTGGTTTTATGGAAACTTTAGGGAATAGCAAAAATCATTGGTTGCTGTCTTAACTAAAACCTATTGTTACCACAACTTTGGAATTCCTGGAATTTTAGCCACAATTTGAAAATATGCCAGAATTTACTAGAATTTTTTTCTGCTTTCTACTTAATTTTCTGTAAATGTTGTTGTTTTTTTTATTTAAATCTCGTTTTTGTTAAACAGTTTGAATTTAAAAATTCAGTTTGACATTTGCAGCAAAGTGCAGCCTTATAAATTATAAATTATAAATTAGTTTTAAACAGATAAATAGCAGTCTTTTGATTCTTTTTGGGCTTTTCCCTCTAATGTTTTTAATTTAAAATATTTAGGATTTTTAAGACTTGGATTAGATTTTCAATTAAAATACTTAAATTTTGTATTATGAATTAGGTGTTTGTTTGTATGAAATAAAGATGAGCATTACTATGAAAAATGCTTGTATCGACAAAGTAATTTCTGGATTGTTATTCATCTCCTTAAAATCTTTTGGAATTTTTATATAATATTCCTTAGGCAACAGTTGCATTCAAATATCAGACATATAATAATGAATTGCTGACAAGGCATAAAGAACAACAACTAAAGTTAGATGCAAAGTTTTTTGTGAAATTATCTTTTTTTGTTTATTGTTATAATATTTCCTACAGAACATTTCAATGATGAGGATTTTTGCTGCACATTAAACAGAATAAACAAAAAAAAAATAAATTACCAATTTCCTTCAAAGGAACCAGCAAAATATTTTCAAGCTAGTTTTGGCTGTTACTCCATGTATGGTGTCACCAATTCATTATTATATTATTATATATCTGATATTTGATTGCAACTTTTTCCTAAGGAATATTATATAAAAATTCCAAAAGATTTTAAGGAGATGAATAACATATCTGATATTTGATTGCAACTTTTTCATAAGAAATATTATATTGTTGGGTGTTATGAAGTAGCTAAGTGGGCTTGAAGCAACACCTAAACATTTCAAGGCCACATCATTTTTTAATCTTTGAAAAAGAAATCAAGGATGCAAGAGGACTTTTCTTTGCAATCCACATTGGAAAAGAATAACCGCTTTATATTTTGTCTGTGCAAAATTTGACTAGTTGCTGTGTATATCAGTAATTATTAATGATTACTTCTAATCCCTACGAAATCTATATAAACTTATTTATTTGTTTATTTGTCTGAAGAATGGAGCACTTTGTCAGCTGAATCTTAATTAGAATATTTATTTAATTTACAGCATACTTTTTAATTATTACTTTCCTAGAATAATTAGTTTGAAAAAAAAAATCAAATCTGTGAGGTTTGACAGTGATTTTAACATTGAAAAAAATTAAAATTGTAAGATAATGATTTTTTAAAATTTTTGTTTTGGTTATTTAATATATTTATTTTGTAACCATAGTTTGGATAAAGTTCTTTTGAATTTTCAAACATGTTCCAATATAATTTTTTCAGGTTCTAATAGCTCACAAACTTTATAATAATTAACCTCCCGTAAGTTCAATAGAGACTTCAGATATTATTACATAAGTTAATGCGATGTGTAAACTTTATAAAAATAAATGTTATATGGGTTAAAATTTGAAATTTTTTAAAAATAGCACTATATGTAAATCATATCTTTTATTTAGGTTGTACTGATGATATTTGCACAAGCGATCATTCTCCAGTTTTTGCTACATATGATGTAGAACTGCTCTCAATCACTCACAGAAGTATGTTGTGTTTATCTTGGTGTCCTACTTTTTGAGAGTTTTTATCCAAAATGTTTTGTTAATTTTATTGTAACTTAAAAGAGGTGTTTTGAATTTTTCTTAAAAGTATCATTTATTGTATTTCTTTTTTGTTTTATTTTTGCATTGCGCTAGAGGACAAAGGAGGGACCATCTTTTTATTTATACGGCTACCTGTAAAATTGATATGATTATGTTTCTCAAAATTTGTTCATTAATTGTTTTTTGCTAAATAAAGTTTACCGTAGACATCTTTTGAGTTATATTATAACTGTCAAAATCTCGTTTTTTCGATAATTGACTCAAATATGGAAATTTAGGCCGAAAAAGAATGTTAGCAAATTTTTCACAAAGTTTGCTCATTATTATTTTTTTTTTTCAATTAGACAGAACAAAAGTCAGACAGATCAGAATTAGACAGATCAAAAACTCTTTGTTTTTGTACTGAACCCAATCGTGATTATTTTTGGGGTAAAATTGATGTTAGTGGGATATTCTCTAATTTAATTTTATATAAAGTTAGAGGACCATAGATTGGTTTTTTGGATATGTCCGTATACTCAATAAAGCACATATGTGTGTATTCTCAGTAAAACAAATATGTGTGTAGCTCAGTAAAGCAGATATGTGTGCATGCTCAGTAAAACAGATATGTGTGTATTCTCAGTAAAACAGATATGTGTGTATTCTCAGTAAAACACATATGTGTGTATACTCAGTAAAGCAGATATGTGTGTGTACTCAGTAAAACATATATGTGTGCATACTCAGTAAAACAGAGATGTGTGTATTCTCAGTAAAACACATATGTGTATATTACTCAGTAAAGCAGATATGTGTGTATACTCAGTAAAACAGATATGTGTGTTTTCTCAAGTTTGATATCTTGTTTTAGAAAATGTGACAAGAAGTGGCATGTTAGATGGACAAGAACAAGTTAAAATAGTGTTATTTGCGGCTTATGCCAAGGTATTTTAGCAAATAAAGTAAATCAGATAGGTGTGTATACTTAGTAAGACACATATGTGTGTAAGCTCAGTAAGACAGGTATGTGTGTATATTCAGTTCAACACATGTGTGTGGATACTCCGTATAACACATGTGTGTGTATACTCAGTAAAACTGTTACGTGTGTATACTCAGTAAAGCAGATATGTGTGCATGCTCAGTAAAATAGATACCAATTGTAGGAAAGTTATTCAGTTCTGAAATTAAGCCAAATAAGGGCCAAGCTATGTCTTGCACGCTATGTTTGGAAAGGAAATTTTTGTATTTTTGGATTCTACCACAATTTTAGAAAACATTAGTTTTGAAATTTGTGGTTTTTTTGGGGTTAATTTGTCACTAAATCCTTGTTTTCTTAGAGTTTTGACAAAAATGTTAAATATATCATCTGACTATTGTGGCAACCTGAGGAAAGCTTTTACTATCAAGCTAAATAATATATTTTAAGTTACTTTATTATTGCAGATGTTAGTTGTTATGTTTACTGTTTTAACCTATGTTGTTTCAATCAGCCAGAAAAGTTTTGTGTTTACCACTTGGTGGAAAGTTTTTATTTCGCTGGTCAATTGATGATTTTGCTTAATGGGTTAATATCTGCATTAAGCCTGATATGTTGTAGTGCACCTTAGAATTCTAAGTTGCTATGTTAGTATAGCTTTCTGGGATAGTTAACCATACAAAACTTAGTAAAATGTTTTCGTAGTTTTTACAACAAAATTATGTTTGGATATTCCTAGAAAGCCAGGATTTTCAATTAAAAACAGTTAAAAATTTATTTTGTAATTAACTGTTTATTTCAAAAATTGAGAGTTGAAAATGAATAACCTCATTTTCCTCATTAAAAGGAGAAAAATGTTATTTAAAATCCTGATCCTGTAGTTGGGCAACGTGGCAGCGCTATTGCTGTTCTAATTTTTTTACTCAAATTTGATATTTTGTTTTAGAAAATTCAAGAGGTGGAATGTTAGGTGGACAAGAACAAGTTAAAATTGTGTTACTTGCAGCTTATGCCAAGGTATTTTAACAATTTTTTTAATCAACTGACTTTATCTGTGCATGAGATGATGTAATGTATGTTTCAGCTTTCTTGACTTTATCTGTGGATGAGATGTAATGTATTTTCGTTGTTTCAGCTTTCTTGACTTTATCTGTGCATGAGATGATGTAATGTATGTTTCAGCTTTCTTGACTTTATCTGTACATGAGATGATGTAATGTATGTTGCAGCTTTCTTGACTTTATTTGTTTATGAGATGTAATGTATGTTTTTTGTTTCAGCTTTCTTGACTTTATCTGTGCATGAGATGATGTAATGTATGTTTCAGCTTTCTTTTAACTTCTTGTTAATAATTGAGAAGAATATTTTGATTACCTCTGCCTTAGGTTGAAGATATTTACCCCGTTTTACTTCAAACAAATGTAATTCTTAAGAAGATTAAGTTGGTAAACTTTATTTTTAAATTGTAGAGTTGGTCAGAGTTATCTATGTTTTTGGTCAATATCTCTTAACGACACGCATTTTTCTTTCACTTGACGAAATTTGTGGCTTTATGTTTGACTTCTGTATAATTCTTTGCGATATCAAGTTTTGTTCTTTTAAATATGTTAAAAGGAGTGCCCCTAAAAAATATCCTTTTCACAACCATTCCATCCATCTTGGTGTTATATTTGAATTTTAGTTCACAGAACCTATGCAATTTTTGAGACACTGATTTTAGTTTTACTACCCAGTGCAATGTGTAGTTTTTTGATCAGATTTTTCAACATTTTTCATATTTTGCACAATAGGATATTAGCTGCTTAAAATTAAAATTTAACAAAAATTGTTTGTTAAACATGTAAATATGTAAATATTTATGTAAATATTTATGTAAATATTCATTTTAACCAATCCATTTGGTCTAATACCATTTAGATTTGGTCTGCTACCATTAAAGTTGTATTTATCAGTTTCAAGTTTATGTCTATATTTTCTTGTTATCATGAATTTTTGTTGTGCACTCAGAAAAAAATTGTTTCAGTCTCATCAACATATTAAAGTTCTTTTTGCTGTTTTAGGTACTCACAAGCAGCACAACAAAGTTTATCTGTGAGTTCTATTCAAGCTGTTTTGACAGTGAGTATAGTATATATAAAACAATTCCAAAGTGATTTTAATTCAAATATTATTTAGGAAAGTAAAAATTCATTTTGGCAACTTTCCGTGAGACAGCGAGACAGCCTGCACCCATCTTCAGGTACAAAAAATGGATCAGGTTGCTTCTTGAAACATCGCCAAAAAAATATTTCATCTATAGACATGATTTTTTTATTTTCCTAAATAATTTACTTAGATGGTCAAATTTAAAATTAAAATTTCTAAATTTCCATTTCCTTTAAGATTTCAGAATTATTTTTTACAGCTCCAAAATTTGCCAAATTTTAAAGTCTGTATAATACGTTTTTCTTGTACATAGAGCCGCTCCGCCTCTTTTCTGCTACACTTTCCCTTCCACGAAATAAAGACATAAAGAAATATAATTTGACTTATGGCCAAAAATGTTTTTGTAGGCCTGAAGTATAGCTTTTATACTTTAACAAAGCAGAGTTTTTACTAGTTTCACCAATATTGTATTAGTCTACTTGAGATATATGCCGACATCGCCTTTTCCCAGGCACATTCCCACTTTTGTTTTATGTGTTTATTTACTTTTACAACATTTGTTTTGTTTTACAGCAAGAGCGAAATTTAGTGAACAGTGTTCTTTAAATGTACTCAAACGTGAAAACTCTTGATAATAATTTCTTAATAATTTCTTGGAGTATCTTGTGTAGTAGAGGCGCCTATTTTAAATAGAATAAATAAAATTAGAATTAGAATTATAATTATAATAATATTCGAAATTAACTACAATAAAGAATTTGTAGAAGAATTGTAAAATGGGCAAAAAAAGGCGATGTAAAGTTGTGTGCAGATGACTTCAACAAATTGATATAATGAAAGAATTGTCTGTGCTAAAGATTTTAAGTGTGTTTACAGCTTTAAAGCAAATTAAGGCTAATGTGAAATTGTCAATTATTATTAACCTGCACATGAAAAACAATCCAAGTTTCAAAGGTTTGCGCAGATTATAAGCATTTTTTTTTTTTCAATTACATCCATAGAAAATACAGAAAATAAAAAGAACTAATTTCCTTAAACACCTGTCATTTGTTATGGAAAGGTTTTATTATTTCTAAAGATATGTAATATAAAAATAATTTTTAATCAAATACAATTGAAAAATATACATTTTTTTTTTATTTATTTGTAAAAAAATTATAGTGGCAGAAAAAAGGCGAATTGACTCTGCATCAGCTTTACTTTACAATTTTATTTTGGTAACTTATGATGAGTTTTATCAGGAATATCAATATCTTGTTTGCTAATATAAACAACTGTAATTTCAATTGATTAAGGTGTATATTTTAGTATATATGGTACTCTTTTTTGTTATACACCTATTTGATAAATTTTTGATTGCAAAATATTGCTAAATTCATGTTTAGAATGAAAATGTTACGTTTTTTGAAATCTCATGAAAACAACAAAATGAATTAAGGAAATAATGTTCAAATAACTATAACTAAATAAAATAATAAAAATAACAGTAATAGTTATTTATGGAAATGAAATCAATTTAAAAAATTAAATTTTAATTTGGTTTAAAAATAAAATAGCAATTGCCAATTATGGAAATCGTTGTGTATTAACCCTGCGGCATTATAAATACCAGGTTGGCATCCAGCGGGGTTGATCTTGCCTCTTGAGGATAAAAATCTCTTTAGCTTTAGATGGAAATCTTCCTGCAGCTGATGTCTCAATAAAAACACTGGTTAGCAGACCAATAATTGTCTTGAGGGATAGGTAGAGTTTACCACTTGGCCTTGTACTTCTTTTTCACTTATTGGTGTGGATGCAATTCTGCCTCCATTGCAATTTCTGCTTTAGGGCAATGAATACCATTCTTTGAACTATCGTTATGGGAATAGGATGCTTCATTTCAGTTTAATGCTTATTAGTAATTCTCTGCTTAATGTACCGATTTTCATGATGGCTACATCGCCAACTGGTAGAAAGGAATCAATGCTAGCAGTTTAAAGAGGCTGATCCATTAGCGGTTGTTAAATGGCATTGCAGTTGTAGTGCCATGTTGCGCTTGTAGTGGTGATCGTTAATCTGTGATGGTTCGCTTGACAGACAAAAGAATAAACTGAACTTAATTTTTGTAATTATTCAAACAAGGCAACAGGATTTCTTTTAAACCTAAAGTATTATGACAATTATTAATAAACCTAAACCACACTGTGGCACACCACCCAAACCTTTATCTCTTTTGTTCAACAACATTTGTTGGTCTTTGCAGTAATTTTTCTCATGTAGTATCTTTTCTCTCTAGTTTATCACTTGAAATCTTTGCAATTTGTGAAACAAATCTTGGTCTTTCCAAAAGTTTGTCTGAGTTTAACCTGGTTATCTTCCTATCAATCACGAAGACTTGTCTTTCATTTGTATGGCCTTGGCATTGTTGTTCGTGAAAATCTGCCTGTAGCTCGCTAAATATCTCTCAAAAGTGAAAGTGAATATTTGTTTGCATCTATCTCGTCTACAATTAGCCAGTTATCTTTGTTTTTTATGCCATTCTCCTTCCACACAGTCCTGCAATGTATTTAACTCCATTTCTGAAAGGCAAGACTCACATCTTTGTTTTTGAGGACTTTAACCTCCACCCCCCCCCCCCCCTCCCCCACCACACTGATTGGCTACCTTTCTTTAGAACTACTAGCTTTTCTGGTATAACACCTACAACTTTTCCATATTTGAGTCATCAACTGAATTGGTTGATTCTTCTACTCCTCTTCCTGATTGGGAAAACTAGGAGTCTTTTCTACTTGATCTGTTCCATTTATGGAATTCTGATATCTGCAAAACATCTCTTTCTAGTCATTTAGGCAACTCTGACCATGCAGTGGTTAATGTTGACATCAACTTTAACATCACCTCTTCTTCCCGTGAGCCACTTATCTATATGAATTTTTTTTCTTATCACCATGAAGATAAGGACAGCTTTCTTGATCTAATCTTTGATACTTCACATGAAGACATGTTCAATCTTGATACAGAGGAATGTGCTAAGAAAATTGCTTCGTGGTTTCATGTAGGCATCGATGTAAATTTTTCAAATACGAGTAAGTCTTTGATCACTCCGCTCTTCAATTGACCTGAGGTAGCTACCTCTGCTAGAAATAAGGCAGAACTTTTTGCTAAGCTGTTCAGCATTAACTCTACTCTTGTTGATTCTGGACACGTATCACCTGACTTTCCACCTAGGACTGACACTAACTTGACTTATTTCAAAATAATAACGAAAATGTTGCAAATACTATTGCTGATCTTGATCCTTTTAGCCGTGATGAAGTTTCTGTGCTTGTGGTACAAAAGTGCTCTCCAGAACTCCCTCCTGTTCTCTGTAGGTTATTTAAGAAGTATGTCACTGAATGATTTGATCCTTCTAATGGTTGTCCTATTAGTCTCCTTTCAATCATAAGTAAGGTGTTCGAATTATTGATTAATTCATTCGAGGAATTCAAAATATTCTTCAAATTAATAATAAGTCAGTTTCTCCACCTATTTGTATTCTCGATAAAGGAACATCTGTGACTGACCCTACCCATATTGCAAATGTGTGAATTCTCACTTCTCGACTACAAATGAAACTGAAATATCCATACTTATTTCAAACTTAAAAAGAGGGAAAGCTTCTGGCCCTAATAGTATACCAATCTATATTCTTGAGGATCTTAACAGCAAGTTTCAGTTATTTTAGCAAAATTGTTAAATTTTTCTTTTTCAACTGGTGTAATTTCAGATGTATTAAATGCCTCCTCTGTTCGGCCTTTGTTTAAAAAAGATTCTAAATTGAATTGTGACAATTATAGACCCTTATCTTTAATATCAAATATTAGCAAGCTTCTCGAGAAACTTTTGTATAAACGATTACATAGTTTCTTGAATATATAATATAATTATGACATATAACTGTCTCACTGATCTCGAGTTTAACTTTTGAGTTAAACTTTTCACTTCTCATGCCTTTATTAGCATAATTGAACAAGTACGAGATGCTCTCAATAAGGACAGTATCGCTTTCGGTATCTTTATTGTATTGAAAAAAAACATTTGAAAATATCTTAGTTGCAAAAGCTGAGCGTTATGATGCACATAGTATTCCAAAAAACTGGTTTTCCTCTTACTCAATCGTAAACAATTTTTATCAATAAACGGTTTTAAGTCTTCAGTTAACTATTCTAAAATTGGGGTTTTTCAAGGCTCAGTCATATATTCTTTTTGAGGAATTTTTAACAAGGCACAATATGGGCCGTTAAAATGGTTAAATGTTCAAAATACTGAAAACACAAAATTTGATGACGTGTAGATACTAAAATCTTTTGCTTTACTGGATGGAATATATCTGTTACAAAAGTTCACATAGTAATCTGAAAAAGTGTAAAAAAAAAAAGAAAAAAAATTATATATATATATTAAATTTTATTATGTTAAAAGCATAACGTGTGTGGTTATTCCAGTCCCCTCGTTAAACAAATAGAACGATACTATTCATGACATTAAACAAAAAGCATTATTGAAAAGTAGTTTTTAATAGAAGATTTTCTAAATAGGATTTATCAAAAAAAAATTTGAAATTTTAACTTAAAAGCCTAGTTTCAAAATTAAATCTACGGTCATTGACTGCCAGAGAGGGTTAACCTTAATTTTTTGAAGGGCCAAATTAATTCCATAAGCTATCATCATTTTATTATGCAATAACTTCTATCCATCATAAAAATTAAATAATTTTATTTACTTAGAATTTAGTTTTATAGGAAAACTTTATTTTCTACGTAAAAACTCCTTTAGAATAGTTTATCACCC